>APFE031509138.1:25938-77888 GCA_000404065.3 Pinus taeda | reverse complement strand
GAGCCTCATTGTAACATAGTTCAGAGGCATGTAGCCACACATCTCTTCTCAGAGATAAGCTACCATCGCCCTAGCTGGTTTATTTCCATTTCTGGTTGTAAGCACATTCAGTATTTTCCATTAATGAAATGAAATATTACTTTTGTTGCATCTTTGTGTATATGGTTATCTCTGTAATTTGTTGCGTTCTTGTTTAAGTCCGGATTAGTGGTATCAGAGCGGTCTACTTTTTCTCTATTTTTCTTTGCATGTCCCCAATGAGGTCGGGATATAAGGAGTTAGGGCTTGAGTTGGTCAAACCTTTTCAAGACCAGCCTCGCAAATCCTGATGACCTCCCATGGCAAATGAGAAGAAAGACGAGGGAGCAGGAGATCCTATCAAAATCTTGCTCGAAGAAGCCCTCGGGCAACAACGAAACACGATGATGGACAACTTTGCCCAAATCCTTCAGCAGCTACCCAAAAGTGACGCATCAGCTTCCAACAGCTGCTCTGGAAACGCCACGCCCTTTAAGGTACAAGTTAATTTTGAAATCCCCATATTCGAGGGTCATATAGATGCAGATGCCGTAGATAAATGGTTAAATCTGCTAGAGGGTTATTTTTTTGTTCATGAATTTTCGAGTCGGGAAAAGATTATTTTCGTCCTTCTCAAAGCAGCCCCCCACGTCAAGGATTGGTGGGAAACCTACTGTGAGCAGAAGGATGAAAGTACAGGCTCACTATTTTTAGCCGCACCCACCTGGAATTCATTCCGGGTTGCCATTAAGGAGCAATACTACCATGTTGGAAGCTATGAGGATGAATACATAAAGTGGACCACGCTGCGGCAGGGAAGGGATCAAGATGTGATGGAGTTCACCAATCTTTTCCATACCCTTCGCACAAAGTTGGGTATCAAGGATTCGGAGCATCATTTGATACTCAAATACCGCGGCTGCCTGCACAAGTACATCCAAGAAGAAATATAATTCCTAAACATCTCCTCGCTCGACATAACATACCGATATGCTGTCAAGATCGAGCAGAAGTTTAAACAAAAGAAGTGAGATTTTGGATCTGTGAATCCAAAGCAAGGGAAAGGTGCCCCTAAACCACAGAACAAAGGACAAAGCCAAGGTGGGGCAGCCCAAGACAACCCGCCAAAGCTACAAGCAAAGAATTGTGTCGCAAAGCCGAAAAAGGACACGGGAAAATGGTGTGAGTTCCATAAGAGCTCCACTCACAACACAAGTGAGTGTTGGGCGAAGCAGTCACTGGTGGCTGAGCTAAAGGTTTCAGAATCAGATGCATGTTCCGACTCTGAGTCAGAACCTGACAAGGGGAATGACAAAGGGAAGTAGATCATTGATGCGGATCCCAATGCCACTGTTGCTACTGCCAAGATCCAGAAAAATGAACCCGAAGATCCAGAGGAGGAGGAGCGTCTCTTCCACTCCCAGATGTGGGTAACGGGCTCCCCACTGTTGTTCATTATCGGTAGCGGGAGCCAAAAAAACCTCATTTCGGTAGAGGTCGTGAAGCGGTTGGGCTTACCGACCACAACACATCCACAATCGTACACCATCGGGTGGCTGCACCAAGGACGGGATCTTCGCATGAGCCAATAGTGTCGCCTTCCATACAACATCAAGCCCTTCACAGATGAGGTATTGTGTGACATTGTTCCCCTTGAAGTTTGTGATGTATTATTAGGACAACCATACTTATGGAAGCGACATGCTGTGTATGAATCAAGACCCCGTGCTATTATTATTACATTGGGAAATCAATTGTACAGGATACTAGAGGTAGCACCGCCTACTACCATCTCTTTGATTACTGCAAAACAATGTAGTAAGTTTGTTTCTAAAACTGGAAAATTTGTTTTCCTGATGATACGCCCTCAAGGAAAGAAGAAGACGATGGCCATAGCCTCCAGACAGGGCCCCCCTATACGACAACTACAGATGGACAAGATCGTGGAGGAGTACGAGGACATCTTCACCTCCCCCGTAGGGGTTCCTTTGCACTGTCAGGTCAAGCACTCGATCGATCTGAACCCAAGTGTGCCGCTACCCAATGGACCAATTTATCGGTGCTCCATTCTGGAGAGCAATGAAATCAAGAGGCAGATTCAGGAGCTGCTGCAGAAAGGCCACATCCATCCAAGTTCATCACCTTGCGGGAGCCCAATTGTGTTGGTACAGAAGAAGGATGGGACTTGGAGACTCTGTATTGACTATCGGGGGCTGAACAAGATCATTGTCCATAATAGGTACCCGATCCTGGGGATTGATGACCTCTTGGACCAACTAAAGGGGACAAAATATTTCAGCAAGATCGATCTGAAGATAGGATATCACCAGGTACCAATCAAACCCTCTGATGTGTGGAAGACTGCCTTCAAAGCCAAGGAGGGCCTTTTCAAATGGTTGGTTATGCCTTTTGGGTTGACGAATGCTCCTGCAACCTTCATGAGGCTAATGGATGACATCTTGGGCCATTCACAACTCATTTGTAGTGGATAACTTGGATGACATTCTGATCTCAACAGAGTTGGGAAGAGCACCTCACCACATAGAACAGGTTCTCCAAAACACTGCGCAAACAGCTATGTTGCAAATTGGAGAAATTCACTTTTGGCATGACCAAGTTCAGTATTTGGGATAATTATGATGAACAGGGGGTGCATGTGGATCCAACCAAGATCCAAGTCATTCGGGATTGGCCATCTCCAACCACTCTGACAGAGCTCTGCAGCTTTCACGGTCTTGCCAACTTCTATCGTAGCTACATGTTGGGGTTTTCTCATATCACTTGGTCTTTGAGTCAAGTCACCAAGGGAGGAGCGAAAGAAAAATTCTATTGCTCTGAATCTCAACAGAAGGCATTCATAGAGTTGAAAGATCGCCTCTGCATGGCACCAGTGCTCGCATTACCAGATTTACAACAACCATTTGAAGTCGAGACAGATGCCTCTGACTATGCTATTGGGGTAGTCCTTACTCAACATGGGCATCCAGTGGCATATCACAGTGAAACACTTTCAGACACAGTCCGGAAGTATCCCACTTATGATAAAGAGATGTATTCCATTGTGCAGCCCTGCCGATAATGGAAGCATTACATTTTGGGGAAAGAAACGGTCATCCACACAGACCACCGACCCCTGCAGTTCATACAAACCCAAGAGAAATTGCAGAATGATCAACATCAGAAGTGGTCCATATACTTGCAACAGTTCCATTTGAATATCAAGTATAAGAAGGGCAGCACTAATAGTGTTGCAGATTGCCTTAGTCGACCACCGATCATGGCGTTAACCACCGTGCTCAACTCTTGTGGGCACGAGACTTCTAATTGGCCACTGCTCTACAAAAGTGACCCGGAATTCGGCCACACATACCAGACCCTCTTAGAGGGTCAGCATGTTCCAGATTTTCACCTCTAGGACGGCCTATTATGCCACCTGGGTCACCTTTGTGTTCCTTCAAGCGAGCGTGCCAAGATGATTTGGGAAGCACACTACAGTCGGGCCGTTGGGCATTTTGGGGTCGAAAAAATGGTGGCAGTACTGCAGAAGTATTTCTATTGGCCAAATCTTCAACAGGATGTCGGGAAGTACATCAGATCATGCACTACCTGCGTCATTGCCAAACCGACCATCAAGAAGCAAGGCCTCTATATCTCGCTGCCTACCCCTAGCCTTGGTAATCCATCTCCATGGATTACATGTCAGGCCTTCCTTCCACTAAGCATGGAAATGGCTGTGTTTTTGTGGTCGTCGATAGGTTCTCGAAGATGGCCATTATGGCAACCTACAAGAAGAATATTGTTGTGTAGGTAAATCCCCTCTGCGAACAAAGGCGATCCCTCTAGCCTAACTGAGGTCTAGCAACAATCAAACAACGCTAACACGTAGGTTCCTAATTGCAAAACAAAGGCCAGTGATGAGAGCCTACCTCGAATCCAACACTTATATTCGTAGAAGGGTCGTTGCTTCCGTTCTTTCGCTTCAGCTGGTCATAATCCTCACGATCTCCGTGAATAGACACCTGCACATGCAAAGAACAAGACAAATACAAGCATAAAATCCGGGAAATGCAATTATGTATCAGTCAGAAAGGATACAACTCAAACATCATAATAAAGGCACATGAGTGGAACCATAATGATAGTCATCTATTATTATTGATAAAACAAAAGAGAATACAACCAAGTTCTAACGTCAAATCCTCCTTTGGCTGGGTGAATCAGCAACACATGCCTTGTAAAGCTTATAGGGGATGGGAACAAGCCTCTCTCTCATTGATCACTTGGACTGGATCTCCTCCTTAAGATTTTAGCCTCTAGGGATACACAAGACCTCTTGCAAGATGAGCTTAGCAACCCAGACTTTGGGAGCTTCAAAAAGTAGAATTATTAACCAAGAATTACAACTAGTTGTCAAATGGGAAAGAACGCGCTTATATAGAGATAGGAGGAGTAGATAAGACCATCCACTTGATTTATGGGATTGTCCTTATCATAAGGAAGCTTCCATGAGAGGTGGAGAACTACTTCCCTCCTTGGGAGATACAAAGCCCAACTGAATCAATCCAAACTGGAAATAGTTAATGGACAAGGTGGAAGGAACCTTTGGGAGTTTGATGGTTAAAAAATTTACCCAACTGGGTTGGCGCTAGTGCAACTCTAAGACAGAGCACCAGTTGGCGCGCCCTCTTTGGAGCATTTATCCCATTCGCGCAAGCAATACACTGTGGAATGGCGCCAATGGAGAAAGGGCTATATTTTTGGGTATTTTGCAGAAGGTGTCTTCAGGGCATATAGAGTACATACTTTAAGGAAAACAAAGCAAGTGTTTGCAAGTCATGTCACTTCTCATAGGTCCCGGAATAGGTCCTCCAATGTACAAGAGAAGGGGTAACAGGGACGGTGACAAAATACTGTGTAACAAATATCATAGCAGAAGCCACTGCTAAAATCTTCTTTGAACGAGTGTGGGTACACTTTGGGATCCCACAATCTATCATCTCAGATCAGGACAGCAGGTTCCTCACTACATTTTGGTCCAGTCTCTGATCGATGATGGACACCAAACTCACTAATTCCACAGCCTTCCATCCTCAAACTGATGGCCAGACAGAGGTTGTCAACAGGATGATCGTACACATTCTGCGCATGTACATCTCAAAGCATCCACACACATTGGTGGGCCCTATTATTGCAGCAATAATGCTGCAACTCCTGGGATTCCCTTCTTTAATTTTATCAACCCAGTAGTTCGTAACAAACTTGGAAGCGACGGTGTTGTATGCACAAGTACTAGCTCTTGCCGCAGCTGTCACTTGGTCAGCTGGCACAAGTCTGCTAGGGGCTCAAGCCAACTTCTATGAGCTCTGAGAATAAGCTTTTTAACTGATGGATGGAAGCTAACTCGAACGAAGCTAACCTACTTACAGAAAGAAACTAAAAGGCTGAAAGGAAATGCAAACCCTAGCAAACACTAATTTTACCAGCTAGCCCTATTGATGCGAAAAAGAGGATGCAAGCTACTGAAAGAGATGCCATTACTTCTAGGAAGGTAAAATACATGTGTCTAAACTACTTCTATCTGAAGAAAACTTCTTTTTGTATTTTTGATTAAGTTGTCAGATTTACCATGCATGTGCTTTCACAGTTTTTTACTGTGCAGAGGTGGATCGGTGGGAGAAAATGCTTGCAGGAGGTTAGGAAAGTTAGAAGAGGTCCTAAGGGGTCCCTAGCACCCTTCCTCGGAGCTTCATAGTGATTGGATATCAAGAAATCGCTTTCGTGAGCTTCTATAGGAAGTCTGCAGGGGTTCTACAAGATGTTCTAGAATTTCTACAGGATGTTCTGTAATTTTCTACAGGATGTTCCGAAAAGAAGATTTTGGAGAATGAATGGAGGGAAAAAGGTGGAGGAACGAGTATGGAGGTGAAATAGGGGTGTAGGGGAGTTCAAGACTTGGAGGATGGAGTTGAGGAGTGGCACAGATGGTGAGATTTGTTCAAGGAGGGATGAAACGATGTTACACAAGAATATGAGAATCATGGCAAAGTAAGCAAATAAGGCAAATGTAAGGTAAGGGTTCTAAGTGAAGGGTGAAGCAAGTAGGTTGGATGGAGTATGGGCAAGTAAGGAAGGATAACAGGTACTCTGCAAGTGGTTTTTCAAACTAAACAAACAAACACTTATAAAACCTAGGACCTAGTTACTTCACTCTAATCTGACCTAACAACAAAAGGAAATGAACAGAAACTTTATTTGCAAGGAAACCATGTATATTAACTATGCAACGAAGCATTCAAAGATCAGAACATGTAACCAACTTCTGCAAACGAAAATCATACACTAGTGATTGCATGGTAAAGTAAAAATAGCGTTTTTTTTTGGGGCAGAAAAGTCACTTTGATCCCAGCCCCTGATCCTATGAGGGAGAGGTGAAATCAAAGGTGCTCGTTGACCTTTTTCTGAAGCTTTTTACCTGTTAATAACCTATCAAATAAATCTGAACATGAAAAGCTACTTTAACCATAAAAAGCAACCTAAATAACAAACCAAGATTTAAATCTAAATAGCATATTTTATTCTAAGAATGCAGCAAAGACACATAAAAGTAAACAAAGGAGGTACTGGGCACTTGAGATGGGCCCAACCCCAAGAGCTACAGCCTCCTAAGAGAGATTAGAGCTGGTGCAAAGCTGGATTCAATCTTTATTGATCAAAAGATAGTTACATTCCAAAAACTGTTCCACATGGAAAACTTGAAAATGTGCCTTAAATGCAGAGCTAAATAACTGCCTGCCTAAAAAAATGACTAAAATCGAAACTACAAACTAGCTAACTTCTGCCTACAAAGTGACTAACTATTGGCTAACCAAAATGAGGCCCTAAGCCCTCTTATTTATACAAATTGAGGACCCCAACAATCCTCCTAAACTTTAGGGACTCAGCTGCCCAAAACTTGCAGTTAACAGCAGTACTACTTGACTTGCTTGGCTGCCCTTGTGATAATCGAATTAGTGGCCCTTGAACTCCGAGCTGATGGTGGATAATTCGAGGTAAGGGCCCATAATGAAGGGGACACCTTCCTCCAAATCCTCTCCACGAATTTGGCTGCCAAGTGCTCATTTAAACCTTTGATTTTGTCTCCAAATTGACCAAAAGGACTACACAAAGCACACATTAGACGTGTTGGCATAATGACTAACCCAATTCACTCTATTAGCATAAATATAATAAAAAACATGCAATAAACTAATGAGAATGGTGGATTAAGTCGAATTAGGGGGTTGAATGAGCCCATATAATTATCCATTTTTGGGGCTTATCACACATGGGACGAGAGCCTCCCCTATGTTCAGCACAGCTACAACCAAGCTCTCCACAGTTCGACTAGCCACAGCCCATTTCAAGTGGGCTTGGGATTCCAGCCACTATGTCCCATCGATGTGGCCATGCCATTTGCAGCTACTCACGTAGATTCTGCTCATGTCCAGTCCGAAGCAGATAAGGCAAACAGCTTCATTGAGCACATCCAACATATTCGCCAGCAAGTCCATGAAATTCTAGAGAAATCAAATGCTAAGTACATGCAACGACATGATCAACATCGGGTGCCACACAAGTTTCAAGTGGGTGACAAAGTATGGTTGCATTTGCAAAAAGAACGCCTTACCGGAGCCTATCGGAAACTCAGACCACTCCGATATGGTCCTTACACCATTACCAAGGCTGTGGGAGACAATGCATTTGAGCTCAGCATTCCCTCATTCCTTGGCCTGCACCCGGTGTTCAATTTCGACCGCCTTTGGCCATACTTTCCACTATTACTAGACACGTCCGACTTTGCAAAACAACTCACACCCACAGAGTTAAATCCAGCTTGCATGGAACAAGCTACAACTGATCGAATCATGGACACACAGATCACGCACACTCACCAGTAGAATATCCAACTGTATCGAGTTATGAAAGCAGGACAACTCCTTCACCAGGGCAACTGGCTCACCAGGGACCAAGTGCAGCAGAAGTTCCCTCATCTCATGGAGGAACTCAACGCAATGGGGATCATTGCTTCCTAAGGGGGAAGGAATGATCCAGGTGGATATTGGTGGCCACCCACTAATTCCACTTGGATCCCCTCTAGTGTTTCTTTCAATTTTTTCAGTTTCCTTAATTATAGCACAATATACTATTTTTAGCAGTTTTTCGTGTCCTAAACTTCCGGATCCATTTTGAGGCCCTAAACGACGTTTTTTGGGAAATCTACTGCCAACAATTTTTTCGTAAAAAAATAGTCTTTTCTGTCGTAGTCCTCGGAGAGATCTTTCCAACAGGCTATCATGCGCGTCAAATGGAGATAATACGACCAATTCGCGACCCCGGGAAGTTGATGTACCAACTTACCCAAAAACGAGGCCCACAATTTGGCGTTTCATCTTCTAGGGTTAGGTTTTGGAATGTGAAGGTTTTCCATTATTTCTCAACAATAAATAGGCCTTCGAGCCTCATTGTAACACGTTCAGAGGCAATGTAGCCAAACATCTCTTTCTTAGAGATAAGCTACCATCGCCCTAGCTGGTTTTATTTCCATTTCTGGTTGTAAGCATATTTCAGTATTTTCCATTAATGAAATGAAGTATTATTTCTACTGCATCTTTGTGTATATGGTTATCTCTGTAAATTGTTGCGTTCCTGTTTAAGTCCGGATCAAAAAATGGGTTGGCACATCTTCAAATCTCGAAGCCTTTGGCAAGAGGTCATTTACTACAAATATTTTCACCCCCTCTCGGTGATGGATTGGATCTGTAGTCCTATCACTAACTCGACTAGTGCTTCCATTATCTGGAAGGTGATATCCCAATCCCTTCCCCTCATAAAGAACGGGTTGGCATGGAAAATAGGGAAAGGCGATCAGGTGCGATTAGGCATGAATGCCTGGGGTGGGTGCAGCAATGCACATATACTACCAAGGGACCTGTGTAATGATCTCTCTAGGTCTGGTATCACTCATATCGCTCAGATTGTAGTTGCTGACATGATCAGTGGTTACCTCAACGTTGGATGGATCATAGGGTCTTAAACATTTCGGATAGATGGTTCGAGGATTGGCAACGGTACATCGGGGCCCTCGAGGAAGCCAATGTTAGGTTAATTGATCGGGAAGATGTTCTCATATGGCAATGGACCCTCATGGAAAATACACTCCTACATATGGATATGCAGCCACTATGGTTGCCCGGGAAAATAGTGACATTAGTTGGTGGTGGCGCCACCTATGGAAATTAAAAGCTCCACCAAAATCCAAACTATTTATGTGGTGCATACTCACGGAGAAGGCCCCAACTGAGTTAAACCTTATGCACAAGGATTTTCATGGGCCCTCAAGATGTTCTTTTTGCAAATCGCATGTGGAAGACAAAAACCACATGTTTCTCTCATGTCTACTGACGATTTATCTCTTGTCAAGTATTACAGCTAGTTTGAATATGTTGACCGTTTGTTCTGGTCTCAACGTTGGGGATGCTTGGCATAATTGGTAAATTGGGGCACAATCTCACAAAGCTAGGAATCTGCCCCTAATCGTTTGTTGAGGTATCTAGATCAACCAGAACAAAAATATCTTCTTAAATACTCCGATCAAAGGGTTAAACTCCTGTATCAATTTGGTGGCCATTTATAATTTGATCGCAAAGGACCCTGACAACAAAACTCCTCGGGCCATCATTCCAAAATGCATTGACACCAGTTATCCTTGGGGATATTTTGATGGCTCGGCCCAAGCCGAGGGCAATGGGGGGGGTGTTATACTGCACATCAATAATCGTGTGTCCTACAGAATCCAAGTCGAGCTGGGTAGGGGCACCAATAATTTTTGCAAAACTAAACAATCTAAAACACCTTCTCCTTTTTGCGAGGGAAAAAAATTGCCAAAAGACTTAGATATTCAAGGATTCATAGCTTCTTATAAATTGGATAAACAATGTATATCACTATCACTTGCACACGCTCAAAGACACGCTAGATGATATCATTACATTAAAATCACAATTTGATTTTATTGTATGTTCTCATATATATAGGTAAAGGAATTATATCGTTGATCATCTTTCCAAAGTGATCGCGTAGTTGAACAGGGGACAATGGCAAATTCAGGAATTCGAGGGAGTTTTCTATTGTTTTTTCCAACGATCGTTCATCGAGATGAACAACTATCTCTCGGAGTGATCTAATAGATCATTCTTTTTTGGTTTTTTGTTCTATGTTGTTACAGTTTTGTTATTACTATTGCGACAGTTACTAAGTATTTTTGTTTAAAATTGCGGATATAACTCCCTGGGCTACTATGACGTAATTTGTATATAGTTTTTCTGAACTACTCTCTACAGTGAATGCATCTCATACATGCAGCATTATACAACATGTAATTTTCTTCATATATTAATGAAAATTGTGCCTTTTTCCTTGGAAAAAAAAAAGACAGAATGTCAACTCAATTGAAAAAATAATTACTAAGACTAATAAATCAATTCAATTCAGTTTTTTATATTGTAATTCTATTTTTATTAATATAATTACAAACATTTTTAGAAAAAAATCATAATATGCATGTCACATTAACATAAATTTCAATGATAATTATTCATATTCATAACCATCATATTTAGAATATATAATTAATAATACATAAAAATTTAATAAATTTAATTATAAACACCATAATTAAAAATGTGATATATTGACCACATAAATTAAAATAATGAATCATATATGTTACTATTATATTTCAGAACTTCATATTTCAAAATAATGATTCAATGGTTACAATACACTTTTTTTTCTAAATTATATGTTTATTTATCTATCAATGTTTATCATATTATTATTATTATTATTATTATTCAAATGTAACTATATGTATTATTAGGATTTTAATAAAATTAAAATAAAAATATGTATATATAGAGAGATGTTAAATTATATAAATACAAATAATACTATTAAGAACCAGCATGGATCTAGCTTAAACTCTAGCACTGAGAGGAATCAAATTTCATGATGTGCAAACATTTCGTCAAATTTTTCACTCAAAAAGAGGTATGTATCTTGAGATATTTGATCCCTCTCAAGGCTTGGTAGATCTTGAGTTAAGATGCTTACTATGGAGTTACAGTTGATGTTTTCTTTAGAGTTGGTTGGAGTTTGTTGGAGATTGTTGAGATATTCTCTCAACCTTAATCTCCAAGTTTGAAATAAGTTGGATCTTGTGACACCTATATCAATGTATTGTATCTGAGTTTGTATATGCAATAATAATAAAAGTGTGATTATTTTATGTATGAAATATGAATACTTTCCAATTTTCTAAATAGGTATCAGAGCTAATATGAGTTTAACTCCATTACGAGGGGGGCAAGGGAAATGAGAGATCCCTAAATTTTAATCCTATGTACATATGTAGGATTAGCTTAGCTTAACTTAGCTTAACATAGGTGTGTGAGAGTGGATTGTTTATGATTGCTAAGAAGTGTTTGTGTTCTCTAAGGAGTTGTGTTTTTCTTATCCTAGAAGCACTAAAGACAACAGACGCATGTACATTACCTGTGTATTAAAAGAGAGACAATTGTTGTTTTGTTTAACCATGTGAGGAAGGCAATGTGTAGATCATCGAAGATAAGTCACCATTCTCAAGAGAGCTAACTCATGCTACCAATGAAGGATATGTTCATTTTTGTGTAGCATTGGGAGGTATTCACGCATGGCTAAAAGATCTTCAAGTCAACCAAGAAAATTCAAGTCAATCAACCAATGAAGAGACATGACTCTTGGGTTGTCTCATTTCTCCATCGAGCAAGAGAAATTCTTTATCTCTCTCTTCATCATTCTTGGACAGCCACACATGTGAAAAATAAGGATGACTATGATTGTTTTGGCCAAGCCTATTTGACATTTGTTTGACCGAGTTTGACTCGGCATTAACGAAGTTGTTTGACCGCAAGAAGGTTGCATGTGTGAATTGTTGACCACAGGGATTAGACTATAGACCGCAAGTTTGATAGTAAGGCCAAAGTTTGGTCGTAGGCTAGTTTGACCAGACCAAGTTGGCCAACGATGAATTTCTAATTTTTTGTTGGTTTGACCAACGTTGACCAGAAGATGTTTTCACCAGGTTTGAATTGAATTTTTGACATAGATTTGTATACAAATTATTGATTTGTAAAACTTGTTGAGGAATAATTTCTCCTAAGAAAAGTTGTTGGGTTTTCTCCCATGGTTGGGTTTCCCATGTTAAAAATATTGCCTCTTTTGTGCATGGATGTCTTTATTTGATATTTATTGTTTCTATTGCATTTACTATTGAAATTTTCTGAAGTGTAATTATTCAATGATAGAAATCACCTAAAATAATTGTTGAAAACCATTAGGAAGTAATTATCTAGCAGAAAATTGTATTATACTACACTAACCTTAGAATTTCAACATGGTTTCAAAGCTTTGTTGAAAGAAATTTTATTGAATCCATCCTCTTAGTTCTTTGATAGGTGGCTCTTTAGGCATTGCATTCACTTTTCCATAACCCATTTGATATCTTTACCAAATCATGGTCCCTTTGGTCTAAGGTAAAACATGATTCTAGCTTAGTAATGTTGATAGAATTATTGTGAATACCATATAGGATCTCATCCTTGACCATCTCTAACTTAAGCTTGGATCCCAACCCCTTGTGCTTAGTGATAAGACTAGAAATGAAAGTAAGGTTACTCCATTTATGTGATGTAAGCTAGCCATGAGGTACAAGTGGTTTTGTTACGATCTTCACCATGAAGGCCAACAAAATAAAATATAGCATATGAAGCCATAGTAAAAGACATAGTTGTTTTAGCTCGAAAGCATATGGAAACCTATGATAGAACTTAAAAAGACATTTTTTTCTTAGATCATGGTTATTGGGGGTCTCCTAATTACACAAAGATGAAATTTACTTAGGGTCTACCATCCTCAACGCTCCCATTGTTTATTAGTTTAAAATGTAAGGCACCTCTTCTGGTTTCATTCATCTACAAAGTAGGTATTCACTTTTGCTAAATATGTGTGCCAACAATTGCTACCAACCTCCCTCTTTTAGCTAGCTACTTTTGTTAGGAGACTACCTCTACTAGGATATGGATTTTTTGGTGGAGACTACCTCCCTCTTGCCTTAGCTTGATGGATTCTAGATATTGTGCCTTGACCTAGTCTAAATACAATAGATATTTGTATTGTGTAACCCAATAGGTTAAGGAGATGTAGAAGAGGGATTGCAACTAGATGTCCAATCCCCCATACATGAATAAATAATTCCCCGTGCTAATGCTTGCAATATTGGAGGGGATCAAACCCCCAAAGCCTCTTACCAATGTGTTGACAGTGCTAGACTTGCCAACATTCGGGACATCTCCTCGATGTGAGGTCCCAACTAGACCTCACACCATTTGGTATAGGAGTCCCATTTGAAATACAACCCAACTTTCGTTCTCTTAAATAAGTTCCTTGGCTTTAGCTATTATCACGAGAGAGAATCACACATGTTCCTTCGAAAACCAAGCAAGTGTGCCCAGTGAATGTTCAGTTGCAAGTGCATCAAGGTTCTTCTACCACGGAGAGGGGAGAAAGTGAGCCTCTAGGAGAGAGGTAATAGTACCACCCTATTAAAGACACACACAAACAAGAATGTTTCATCTAACATCCAGTAGAATAGTCCACATGAATGTGACAAACGTTATAACCATTACAACACATTCTCAATAGAACAAGCACTAAAATAACTAAAATAGTTCAACTACCTTAGTACTAGTGAAAGAAAACATGAACATTCATATAATAGTCTTACAAACATCTATAATCCATGTATGAGCATTTTGAGCATTGTAAACTGATGTATTCACATTTTTTAGCATAATCGGTAGGACTAAGTCATTGGAAGCTGGACCAAGGAGATGTAGCCCAGGAGGGGGGAACTCCTTCATGATGTGTTGTTCTTATACTATTTATGGTGATGTTTATGTCTAACATTTGTTTTTTTCAATCATTTGTATATGTAAATTTGCACATAAAAATTACATAAAAACACTCAAAAATCCATGTTTTAACTTACAAATAATCTCTCAAATCAGCAAGCATATTTAATATAATCTGTAAAGGAATTTTAGCACAAAAAAACTAATTTTATTAATTATATCACTTCCTGGCATACTGCTCGAATTCATGACAATGGAAGCATTTAAATTTGGATAAATCTTTCTTCTTTCCCCCTTGACTAGATTCTAGTTGGGATTGATATTTCCACTTTTCCCTTCTTTGCCTTTCCAGCCAATGAAATTTTTTCTTCATCTTCACCCTTGGATGAAGTCCCATCTCTAGTATTCTGCCTTATTTCCTCCTATACCAAATTATACCATAAGCATTCCCAATTCGAAATTTTCTCCCTCCTATTCATCGAATCTTGATAGTTATGCTAGCTCTTGGGAAGGCTCACAAGGGCTATTCTTACCAAGTCTTCTTTAGGAACATTGATACCAACCCCACAAAGTTCATCACAACATTTTTTTAACTTTCTCATATATTGTGAAATAGTGTCATTCTTCTACATCTTGATACTTCGAAATTTATCCATGAGCACCAGCTTCCTGTGGTCACTATTATTCTCAAACAATTCTATTAGTGCTTTCCACATTGTGAATGAAGGTAATTTTAAGTGAATATTTGAGACAATGTGATCTCATACTCCCTCCAAGATTATTCTCCTTGCCTTGGCTACATCTTACTTCCACTAAGAAATGTTTTAGGCATCAGATTTAGGTGGTTTTGTAACATATGTCTTGATGTATTCTAGCAATCCATTGTCGTCCATTACCGCCTCCATGTGATCCTTCCATGCAACAAAATTAGAGGTTCATTCCAAGACATACTCTAGCCTTAGTCAATTCAAGGCCATCTTCTCAGCTCTGAAGAAATTTTGTTGCACTGAACTCAAAATTTGAACCTCATGAGAAACAACTTCAAAATTCCTGCTCTAATGTGAATCCTGCTTTGATACCATGTAGAAATTACGACGTATATTTGCAATTTCTTATGAATTTTTAATAAAAATCACAACAATAAACCTACTCTACGACTCTAAAGACATTAATTCACAATTTAGAACAAAAAATTTCAACATGCAATAAGAAATCACACACATGTAAATAGTATTTTTCCAAGGGAAAGAAAACTGCTAAAACCCCCAATGCCTGCTAACATTAATCTGATGAATAGAGATGTATTAAAATTTCTTTGCTCAACTAAGAACACCATGCAAGTGAATAACCTATCTCTCTACTCACTGAGAAGATTTGACCCAGAATTAGTTATTTTTTTCCTCTGCTTGAGCCCCTATTTCCTTGCGCAATTCCTTGAGAAATTAGGCCCTTATTATTTAGGAATTTCTCCAAAATGGATTGTGTAATTCCTTAGGTTGATCATTAGGTTGCATGAAACACTATACACTTTGGAATAGTCTACAACTGATGTTACACTGCCTTGGAATCTCCACCTCAACTTAAGATATCTAACTTTGATTGCTATAAATTAGCAATCAAACATGCCTAAATGAACTCTAATTGGACTCCAACTCGAATTTACTAAGTAAATTGGGTGACACAAGCCATGTCACATAAGTCAATTGCATCTAAGTTGTCTGCTGATGCGGAAATTCAAATTATCTCAATTTAATCAAGGCAAAATCAAATTGAGAATTTCTTGTTGCATTTTTCAACATTGGCAACATGCATGTTTAAAAATGCATGATGAACACATGGCGAATGTAACCATGGACATGTTACTTGTTAAAATTTCGTTAGGTTATCCAAACTAATTTGCATTTATGTTCATGAAAGCTTCATAAAACTTAGATATATTCAAGCATTTTTGAATTGAACACTTATTGTGTAAAATTAAATGAAATGTGTTTCTGATTTGTAATTTGTGGAGGGGAAAAAGTGTGTGCAATAACAATCACAATTTTTTTACCTCATTGTTCCACACTTATGCATGCATTCTCCCTCCGCACATTTCTCCCACACACCTTCCTTTCGCGGTAGATATTAGTGTTTATAACATATTATATTATGTAATCTTTGTAATGATAACAAGTAACGTACAAACCATTGAAATCATTTAGTACTAGAGCATGCAAGAAAGGACAAGTGTGCAAGGCATCCATATATGGAAAAATTTTGTCAAGAAGTAAATGTTTGTGAAGATGTGGGAACTTGGAGTGAAAAATATTGGTTACACAGCAAATGAGTCTGCACTTAGCATTAAAGGATTAACTAACTCTTAGTGGTATTATTTATATCTATTCAGCAAATTGATATGTAATTACGTCATCACTCAAGTGCTTAATAGCATTTCTTCTTATCTATTGCATAATTATTACTAGCTGCAAACATATTAATAAAATTGTATCGATCAATAATATAAAATGATATTTTTGGAAATTTATTTGTTGAATCGATCTGTAATCAACACATTGTTCAAGTGCTTAATAAAATTTATTGTTTGTAAAAAATTAAAGCGTATGCATAGGTCTCCACAACTAGTAAGCATCATAGCAAATTGAAACAATGTGTAGATATCCTTCGCATACTTCTATCTGAATATTTATTTCACACGAAGGAAGCTTCATCCGCATCTTCGCACTTCACTCATGTATAATGATTATTGGTGGTAAACATATCAAGAAGATCGTATTTATAGATATTATAAAATAACCTTTTCTCCATTTATTCGGAAAATTGACATGTAATGAACACACTTGTTAACAATTCAAGAAGAGGCACAGGGCTTTGCAGCCAGTGTCCGTTATAGCAGATTGAAAAGATATGCTTCACACACTTCTTTCGCACATTGTCCTATTTGAGAACAAAATTTTGGCGATTATTAGATATAAAAAAATAATGGATACAGAATCAAGACATCATAAAAACCTAATTAGCACTTAATTATATGATTAAAAAACATATTTTCATATAATAATGGCAAGTACTATGGAGATCATAATCATTTGTAGTAAACTACTGGTAAAATCATGATATATTTAGAGCTTATGTGAATTCAAGCACATTGAATTTTTCTAAGGGTTCTTGATTCTTGATTCTTGTTTATTCATGCTACAAAATTGTTGTATTTTTACGTTGCTTAGAGTACGAAGAAATTGTAACAGATAACCCTCGTGTAAAGGTTGTCCAAGTCAAAATGAACATGGGAAAACAAATGAATAAAAGATGGACAATTGTTCATAATGTAGAAATGAAAGGGAGGATGAAGTTTAAGTATTCTTACTTCATCATTGTAGAATGAAGCATGGAACAATATACATCACTCGGTAAACCCATAATATTTACGATATTAAGGAGCAAACTTCAGTATACACAATGGAATGAAGCATGTTACAAGTGATTTTTTTGCATTATCCTACAATTATGCCTACCAAGCGCACTAATGGAGCAACAATTTTGCTGAAAAATGGGTGAAATTGTCGGACAGTTAAAAATACCACTAACGCTTAATTTCCAAAAAAATTGGCCACGTGCCCGAGGGCTAAGGCCAACAAACCACCCCCACCGGTATGTCCCCCACTACACCTCCATTGTATTCACAAGGGCAATTTATATAACCGTGGGCTAGCCGACGCAGCTGGCCCAACCTCCAAACTCCGCAGTCATAAACTTTAAATATGTCATGCGATCTTCTGGGTTAAGAAACACCCCAGTTGCACATTGGTAACGGTTGTTGTTTTGTGTTGGGAGGTTATGGGTTCAACCCCTACTGCCTCCGCCCAAACTTATAACAAATTTTTGGAGGCCTCCTGGGTTGCCACGTGGCGGCCTCCAGCTGGGCCACGTGTCAGCTTATGGTTGGCCACCCCACCAACCAATCAAAACTGCATAAATTCAACCAATGAAATGAAACCACTTGTCATCTAGTGATTCATGGAGGAGCCCATTGACCAAGTCAACATCCATATAACCTACCCAGTCAGCACCATGTCAACAATACAGACTGTTGAATGGGCTGTCGATTTTTTTGAAAATTTGCTTGTTTGGGAAAGTAAACATCACTCGTTTCTAGAGTCATACATAGTCCGTTTCGCGTTAAACAAGTTGTACTAGATTCGGGATGATGAGAACTATGCAGTTTTCTAAGTTCCACACTAATCTGAAAACTTTGAATTTTGAGCTATTTTTTAAGCACCTAATCATTCCTCTCCACTGGAAGCCTTTTGGAACCCAAAATATCACTTTTAGTTGTCTAGCAGGTGAGGGTACAATTCCCTCACCTTTCCAATCTCGATCCATTCATCACTTACTTGGAACTTGTGATTTACATGATGCTTGTTGTGCCTTTCTTTGTACTTGTCCTTTCCCTTTTCAAGTCAATCTTCCACTGTTTGATGTACCATTTGGAGTCATTCAATGAACTCTTTGGCTTTGTCCATGTTACCATCAATAGCAACATGCTTCTTACCACAATGATGCAACACATTATGATGAAAATGGTAAAAATTCCCCTACTTGATTCCCTTGACTCAAGCTTGTATGTACATCTTGAAAGTATGTATTTTGTTGAACATAACTTTCATGCAAAACAAAACGATGCTTGAGGAAAGTGGTTACACAAACAATAGGCCTAGAAAGTACATCAACAAACGTGTCGCTTATACCTTTCTTATTCCTTTTGACCAAGTGGTATAGTAGAAGAAAACCCATCCAATGAAAGTGTCTTTGTCACTGCAATTTAAACACTCCACCATTGTAAATTTCTAAATGAAATAAAATGGGCTTACCACATTGCATAAATATTTCTCCAATGGAATAGTCGCATACATCAACGTGAAACTCAAATGAATTTTTCAAGTATATAAGAGCAAGTATAAAGGTTGAACTGATCTTTTGTGTTAAAGCATCAAATGCCTCTTATTGTTTACCTCCCCATTGGAAGACCTTTTGCACAACTGCCAAAGAATGCAAATGAGCTACAATAGAAGAAAAATTAACAAAATCTTTCCTCCAACATTGGGCTACTCCCAAAGAACCTCTTATCCAAATGGCTATCTTGAACATTGATCAATCCATTATAGGAAATCTTGGAGAGGCCTAACTTCAACTCACCTTCTCCAATATTATGGCTCAAGTACATCAAAGAAGTTTTATCCAACATATACTTTGACATCTTCAATAACAAATGTTCTTGACATATGACATCAAGTATTTATTTCCCACACATGACATGTTCATAATGAAATTTTCTAGAAATGAAAATGTCATCTAAGTAGACTATCATGTCTAGAAATGGCTTCAATACATCTTTCTTCATATGCATGAAAGTAGTTGGAATATGGCAAAGACCAAAAAGCATAACAAGCCGTTAAAACAAACCTTGCTTGGTTTTGAATGTCATCTTCCATATGTCTCCTTCAACAACTCTACTTTGATGATAGCCACTTCTTGAATCTCATTCAATGAAATGCTCTTCATTCTTCTTGGACACCAAAATAATAGGTGAACCGCATGGCGAAGGATATGGTCAGATGATCCTTTTGTTCAAAAATCCATGGATTTTCTTTGTTATTTCTGCACTTTCCCTTCTTGACATGTGATGCATGTCAATGTTAGAAAGAATCCACTTTTGTTGCAATGATGTTTCATGTTCGATTCTCTTCTTGGTAGGAAATCCCTTTGCTTTCTGAAACACTTCATCATCATTGTTAACTACATCAACCAAATCAATTCTAAATTTTGAATTACAACCATCAAACACTTCATAATCAATATCAACATTGGGTTTGATCATAAGACGTACTAAATTCTTGCTTGAATTCACTAGTATTTTCATTTGCCCTACATTAACTAATGAAAGATTTAGTTTCTTAGGATGGGCTCTCATGACGTACTCCACACCATCTTTGAACAAGTGGTACTTGTTTTCATGACGATAAAATATATTTTTCTATCATAGAGGTAGGGACTACTCGAAAAAATTCATGATATATCAAGCAGTACAACATCTAATTCAACTTCGTCTGTGAAGTTTGTTGTGATTGCAAACCGAAAAATACATTTTCTTGTAACATGTAAGTTTGTGTCCTTTCATATCCAACCCAATGGATATGGCTTGGGATGTAAAATGGTTTCAAGATTAATTTTCTTGACTAATTCATCGAATATCAAATTGGCTTGAGACCCACTATCAAATAATGTGTCGATTTTGTATGTTTTGAGATTACCCTCACATGAAATAATTCAATCCTTGTTTCTTCATTTGGAATGCTAGTGTGACCATTTTATATGCTAGTGCTAGCAATGAATTCTTTTCCTTTTATACCCATGGCTATAATTTTAGTTTCATCACCTGAATCAGATCCCAAATCCTCTTGACTGATGGCAAATATCTTTTATTTTCCTTTGTTGTTGAATTTCTTAGGCCTCATCTCAAGATGAAGGTTCCAACAATTAGCTTCATCGTGACCCTCTTTGGAACAATGTTTACATATTGTTTTCTCTCCTTCCTTTTTAATGGATGCATCTTTCTTTCTTTTGAAACCCTTTTCTTTCTCTTTACCCTTAAATGGATTTTTACTACCCTATTTTGGAATTTTTTTCCCTCTTGTCTCAAGATGAATGGCTTGCACACACACATCATCTAGATTATTGGGATTAAACATAAGGATAGTATACCTAAGGTAACTATGTAATCCCCTATATACTTCAGAAATGTGTCTTAATTTTATTTTATATTCTTAAAATTTATTTTCATTTAAATTTTTTAATCGTATATTCCAATTATTGTAATCATAAATATTAAATAATTATGATTTGTTTTTATTTAATTATATTCATAATGAATTTTATAATACTTACAGTATTTTAAATATATTATTATATTTTTATTTTTTTCAACTTTATAATTTATAGAATAATATTATTCTTCACTCCTATTAAATATCATTTAAAATTGAAAATCACAATAAAGTTACTTATCATTAAAATATTTTCTCCTAAAAAAAATTTATGTTTAAAATTTTCCATTTTATTATTAAAAATAATAATTTAATGGTTGTTCTTACCTCGCAATTTTGAGTAACGCCATTCTGTCGTAATAAAAAATAACATAAAAACTTACTTTAAATACAAATAAAATTAAATATAATCATATTAAATATATCAATAAAAATAAATATTCAAATAAAATTTAAATAAATAAATATTTATTTAAAAATAAAATATTATATAATAGATAAAATATCATGTAATTTACGCTAAAAAATCTCTCGTAAATTTGATATGGATTACAGAAGTCTCAATTCAACAATAGATAAAACATTTCAAATAATTATTAGATTAAAAGTATTTTCGCTCTCGAAAATACAATGTCTATACAGTTATTCTAGGGAAGAGGTTTTGTCCAACCTTCGTCTATTCATGTCCATAGCCACTTGTATATTCATGTCCATAGCCACTTGTAGCCCTCCGCATCTTCAACCACTGGCTATCATCTATTACTTCGTCGAGCGATCCTGTTTCTAAAGGAGTTGTCTATAATGCGACTTTTTGGAGATTCCGGTGACGGAATCCGGCAGAAGAAATGAGGTTAAATCTTGATTTTTAGCAGTTAAAATGGTTTTTTAACTGCATATTTGGATTCAGCGCCCTGAAAAACCCCTGGGAGCCATTGATTGTGCAAAAACTAGCTATCAAACTTGGGATTCCAATAGATTCCAATAAATTGCTGCCGGATTTTGACCGGAAAAATCCGCCAGAAAAGCTTTCAAAAAGTCGCATTATAGACTACTGCGTTTCTAAATATTGTCCATCCCGCTGCCGGCAATGTGAGAGTCGGTTTTTGAAATTTGCCCATTTTATCTCGGCCAATTATAGGTTCCAGCGCACCGGAGATTAGGAGGACATACCGTGTTCTTTTTTCTTTTTCATGTTTTTTAAATTGCTTTTCATATTTTAAAGATTGCTTTACTTTTGAAGGAACGGAAATTTGTCGTTATAATCAATGGAAATGGTGTGATTTATCCCATTAACCACTCTGGTATGTGAATTGTTGTTGTCTAAAACATAGACTGAATTTTAAGATTACGTGCACAAACAAAATACGGATCAGGTTCAAAGACGTTTGGAAGGTCTTTCTTGTGGGATTTTTTTTGATGGGCATGTTCGTAGAGAAAACATGGATGTGGAGCTTTCATAGTATTAGAGCCAAGTAATTATTATTGTTTTTGGTGGGAGGATGGTTATGGCACTAATAGCGAAGCGAAGATTATTTTTTTATGGGGAGTACTCATAAATGTAAAATGGTTGGTGTTAGAGAGCTTGCAGGTTTATGGAGGAGTACTCATAAATGTAAAATGGTTGGTGTTAGAGAGCTTGCAAGTTTATGGAGATGCGATGGGCCTCGTTGGCCGGGTCAAGGATTTTACTCTATTTAATCCTCCCATAGTATCAAATTCGATGAAGCATATCTGAAACTTGGTAAGTACTTTCCAATATATTCAATTTGGTCATATTTACACAGAACAAAATATGATTGCATATCTCCTATCCAAGCAAGGTATTTCAAAGGAGCCTAGTAAGTTCTACTTTGCAGCTTTTGAATAGGATGTCATGATTAATGCTAGTAGCATTAATTATTCTTAGGAGAATAATATGGTTTTTTTCGGTATTCCCTGTGGGCCTCTATTGTTATTTTTGGGGAGACTCAATGCTGAGAACATAAGATGTAACAATTTGGTTTTTTGGATCAACAATTGGGGTCATAAAATGGTTACATATGTAAACATTATCTATACTTTACATAATAGAAAATAGAAGGGCGGTAGATAGATAAGCAAGTACAATAGACATATAAGATTGTTGTCATTAGTCTCATATGACAAGTGATTGTAAACAAAGTAGTTGATCCATGATTTTGTACTCTCCTTTTATATTTCAATGAAAAGGAAGTGTTTTTTTCCTCTCCGAAAAAAAGACTAAATTTTAAGATTAGTGAAAATGCTTTATGATTTGAAATTATTTATTTGCTTTAAGAAAATTTACCTTTATCTATGACTAATAGTAGCACGGAGAAAAACATGACAATTTTTGCAATTCAGAGTTTCCTTCTCCAATTTATTTCTTAACTTTCATGTTGTACATGTCGTATAATTTTAACCGTACCTTGTATACTTTTATAGTTCAAAGGAGTCAGTAAAATTTGGTCGAACTTCCTTCAAATTGTGTAGGGTTTTTCCCTATAATTATGACCAAGAAATACTTAAATCTTAGTTAGAGGTGCTTTCTGCCGAAAAAGCTAACTATTGTTTAAAATTATTTAATATGTAGGAAGCAAAGACGATTGTCTTCAAATATTTTGAGACTTAATACAGGTATCTTTAAGGCAGAGGGCTTTTCCTTTATTAACTAGGTCGTTCTTGAATTTTCGATTACCACCGTTTGAAAATATTAAATTACAATTTACAACTTTTTGAAAATGCTTATTTGTGACAAGTAATAGCATGGAGAAAAACATGACAATTTGTTTAAAACTTTCATGGTGCATGTGCCGTTATACTTTTAACAATAAATCCTTGTATATTTGTATACTTGGGAGTCAATAATTTGGTGGAAGATCCTTCAGTTTGTGTAGAGTTTTACCATAGTAATTATGATCGGGAGATTCTCAAATCATAGTTGAAGGTGTTTCGTTGAAATGGCTAACTGTTGATTGAAATGTGTAATATGTGGGAAGCGAAAACGGTTGCCTTCAAATCTTTTTAGACTTAATACATATATCTTTAAGGTGGAGGGATTTTCCTTTAACCAGACCAATCTTTAAAATTTTGATTTACCACGGCTTGAAAATATTAAGTTATGATTTACAACTTTTTTGAAATGTTAAATTCTCGGGAAAGAGACATTTGTTGTTATTTTTAACTATTGTTTGAAATTATTGAATATGTGAGAAGCGAAAACCATTTTTTCAAATATTTTTAGACTTAATACAGATATCTTTAAGGTGGAGGGCTTTTACTTTAATCAGACCGATCTTTAAAATTTCGATTTACCGCGGCTCAAAAATATCAAGATACAATTTACATCTTTTTTAAATGCTAAATTCCTAATAAAGAGAAGTTTGTTGCTATTTTTTATGTTTAGGGATGTACATTCATAAGACGTGGTTTGTAATCACTGGTGTTTGATGTGGTGCTATGTTTTTTCATGTGTTTATTCTTTTGTTAAATGTATTTCACAATTTTCGAAAGAGAAGAATTGGATGTGTATGGAGAAAGGATCTTAGACAAAGTTATCGATCAAACAAGAGCTATTACCTCAAAACAAGAACTCTGACCAAAAAAAACCCCAAAAAACATGGAAAAACAACCTGAAAACAAAAATTGTTGATTCTACATCACCACTTTTTTGTGGTAAATTTTCAACATTTCTTTAAAAATGACAGTAAAAGCCCATTTTTTTTATGTAAAAAACACCTTGAAAACGAAAAGTGTTGATGTTGAAATAACGTCATTTTTCAGATAAATTTTCAACATTTTTTAACAATAGCGTTAAAATAAAATATCATAACTCTAAAAACTCTTCAAATTCCAACAATTTGCAGGCATGACATTAAAGATAAAATATCGGGTCTCTGAAAAACCTTAAAATTCCAACAATTTTAAAATCAAATACTTACAAATGTTTTCAACCATAACATTAAAGATAAAATATCATGACTTAGAAAAACCTTAAAATTTGACAATTTTTCAACCATGGAATTAAAACCAAATATCGTGACTCCAAAAAACCTTAAGTTTTCAATATATTTCAACCATGACATTATGAAAAAATTATATGACTAAAAAAACTTCAAAAATGAATACCTGAATGAAAGAGTTATTATACCAGAGTAATTTATTTTTTAAATGCTAAAAATATAGCTACTTTAAAATCTTAGACTAAGACAACTTGACACATTGCAAAGAAATTTTAAAAATCAGCCATCAAATTGACATGCAGTGTAGGCAAACTCTACCTATTGCAATGAAATCTTAAAAATCAACCATGAAATTGACACACTATGGGAGCAGACTAACTAAAAAAAAACTTAAAAAATGAACACCCAAATGAAAGAGTCATTATACCAAGAGTATTTTTGTTTTTAAATGCTAAAAATATATCTTTTATAAAATCTTAGCATAAAACAACTTGACATATTGCAAAGAAAAATTAAAAATCAACCATCAAATTGACATGCAGTGTAGGTGAACTTTACCTATTGCAATGAAATCTTAAAAATCAACTATGAAATTGACACATTGTGGGAGCAGACTTGATCCATTATAAGAAAAACTTGAAAATCAACTATCAAATTGACACATAATGGGGTTGGGTTGGTAGTCGAGGATTGACACAGACCCTACAAAAATAATAATAATAAATAAATAAATACAAAACAAAACAAAATTGAAAAAAATAAAAATAAAACAAAACAAAAACAAAAAAAATGTTTAAAAAAAAAAATATCTAATAAATAAAATATATATATATATATATATATATATATATATATATATATATTAAAACATAAAAACTAAAAATATAAAAAAGACAAAAAAACACAAAGTAGTTTTCAATTTCAACGTGTTTCAAACCACTTACTATGGTTCCATCATCAAGATATATATTATATATTAAAATAAAAAATCAATCATAAAAATTATTTAAAAAACAACACAAAATTAATTCAAAAATAAAAAAAAATAATATTTCCCAAAAAAACATAAATTAAAGGAAATAAATAAAAATAAAAAACATAATTTAAGGAAAAAATTCAAAAAGTAAACACTAAAAAAATTAAAAAAAAAAAAAAAAAAAAAAAACAAAAACAAAAAAAAAAAAAAATAAAAATAAATAAATCCATAAATTAAAAAATAAATTAAAATAATTCAAAGAAAACATTTATAACAAATGAAAATTTAAAAAAAAAAAAAAATAGTTAAAAATTTAAATTTAAATTTTAAAAAAAAAAAAAAATGTTTAAAATGTTATAAAAAATAAAAACAATTAACCAATCAAAACATGTTCAAAAATCCCCTGAGTGCATTTGTGAATCTAAAGGATGAAAATATGAGTCGCAAGGGATTATATTTTTCCAAATTCGTTGAGGGAAAAAAATGCTCGACCCTAATTCTATAATTACATTGATAGGCATTCCTATGTCGAGTTGGGTTGGGCTAGACGCTTATTTTCATCATCCTCCCTTCAAACAATTTGACACATGGATAATAACCCATGAGCATGATGATAGGAGAATTCATTGGTTTGTTATTCCTATGCTTCAATGCAAGATACATGCAACTCGAATGTTGCAGCAAGGCTACAACTGGCCTCCTCAAAGCCACACTATATGACATAAACTGTCACTGGAAATATCTCTGGAAACAACTCTCTGAGTACGAATTCTCCCCTTTTTGGCTTGTAAATGCACTTGCAGAGGATCTATTTTTTGAAGCAACGAGCTTTTCTTCACAACAGTAGTAGCAAAAGAGTGTGCCCATTTTGCATGCTTTGTATTCGCGCTGCAAGGCGCTTGAATATGGGAGCTATTAGCAATAGAAGAGTCCCATGGTTGAATAAAATAATGGCAGACTTATCAAGCCCCAAGGGAGCAAGAGGAAGATGAGGACGAGGATGAGGAGGATAATATGTCTTTTACCGACCCTACCGTGACAGAGGACACTCTATGCTTGTTCTATTCGTGTTGAGGGGGTAAGATTTGAACGAGCTCGAAGTTAGTTTGGCGACAGGTGGATTAATGTATGATGGTTACAACTCCCACTTTCTTACCCTAAAACCCTAGCAGTCATATGATTCCTTACGTGTTCTACCATGTTGTGTTGCAAATGGAGATGAGGTTGCGTGTGTGATGTTTGTTGTCATATATTTTTTCTTGACATTTGTTGTGGATGAATTTCTAGCTTCAAATCCCTTCAACGCAGGCTCTTAATTCACCCATTTGTTTGTTGAAGAGTTGTTCATTACATACATAGTAAGAGCATGGGCAACTAATTAATGGTTTTCTTATTATACAGGGTAAAAGCAAGCATGCTTTTATATATGGTCAAGTGAATGAACCACCTAGTGCTCGTGTATGTGTTGGGCCTATAGGATTGACTATTGCAGAGCATTCTCAAAATGTTGAAGGGCAGGATGCGTTGCTCTTCATTGACAACGTTTTCCTTTTTACACAAGTATGTTTGGCATTGTGTTTGATATAATGTTTATATCTTTTTTTGTCATTTGGGGAATTTTAGTTTTTAAAAAATTATCACAAACTTTACAATCTCGTTATGTCATTAAAGAACTATTGTATTTAAATATCACCATCACAAACTGACAGGTTTACAAAGGATTAGATATGTTTTTAAGGGAATGTATTTGACATCAACACTGGAATTAGTGAAGGGAATGAATTTGACATCAATACTGACATTAGCATAAGAAGAAATTGTTTTCATCTTATTCATTTTCATTTTCATTTTCATCTTGTTTTCATATATAGTGGAGTCAATTAAGAAGAAATGAATATATAGCTTTTCCAAGAGCTACATCTTCATCGAATGCTACATCCTTGCTAATTTCGACGTTCCTCTAACCAGGAATATATATTCTATATGTTTTGGAATCTTCACAATAACCCACAAACATACATTTTCTTCTTGTAGCTTCCAATTTGTTCCTTTTGTCCTTCGGCACATGAAAATATACGGGGCATCCAAATACACGAAGATGGCTAATATTAGGGTTGATACCTGTGAATATTTCTAAAGGGGTCTTGTTTTCTAATACTTGATGACGACCTTGTTTTGAACATATACAGTAGTAGATATAACTTCGGCCCAAAGGAACTTTGGAACCTTTTGATCATGGAGCATGGCACAGGTAGGTTTTCCACTATAGACCCGTTCTTCCTTTCAGCCAAACCATTATGTTCGGGAGTATATGGCACAATCGTTTCCTTCTCTATCCCTTCTTTCTTGTAAAATGCTATGAATTCATTTGACATGTATTCCTCTCTATTGTCGAACCTGAAGACTTTGATTCTCTTTCCTGGTTGATTTTTGATCAAGGCTTTGAATTCCTTGAATATTTCAAAAGCTTCATCCTTGTGCTTAAGGTAGTATATCCATGTCTTTCTTGAGAAGGCGATGTAGTAGAGATGACCACCAACTGAATGGACAGGCATCAGACCACATATATCGAAATTAATGAGATGGAAGATGTCATTTTTATTGTTATTACTAGAGGGAAATGGTCCCCTTGTTTTTTTCCACTTGCATAACCTAGACAAGCTCCATCATGATGAGCTTGAACATCAGGGATATCTTAGACCAATTTCTTCAACTTCGGAAGTACATCGTAGTGTAGATGAGCCACCCTACGGTGCCATAACTCGTCCAGATGATTGGTATTATGAACCAATGCTAGAAGAGGTCTTTAAGTGACTCTATAAAGTCCTTCAAATATCGATCGTAATGTGAATGCATCTGTCAATGGTGAATCAGTAGGCCAGGTCAAAACTTTTCCTTTGATGAAGGCAACTCTCATCCCTTTATCTTTTAATGTGGATATAGATACAAGATTCTTCATTAATCCTAACACATACATAACATCATGCAGCAGAACTGATTCCCCATAATTCAAATAAAATTTGACAGACCCAAGGCCTTTCACGGGATGAATGGATTTGTCTCCAAGAATGATCTTCGAGAGGAAATGATGAGTGGCCCCATTATCAACCAACTAACTATCCCACGAATCCGATGGAGAAGAACTAGTAAGAGCATAAATAAGAATGTATTCAGATTTATTTACGACATTACTTTCATACCTAGGAGCCCTTGACTTATTTTGAGGAGGATAATGTTCTTCATGGTCGCTTAAGGAGTCTCTTCTTCTTCTTTCATATATTCTATCACAGTTATTTATTTGATTTTTTTTCTTCTTTTTTTATTGTAGTTGCCTCTAGTGTTGTAATATGGCACAGGGGAGTTGTTTCCACTATAAGAGGGTATTTCTGCAACATAGAGTTTCCACACTATAACATGGACTTTGCTGCCACTATAACAGGGTGTTGTTGCAACATAGAGTTGCCACACTGTAACATGTAGTTTCTGCAACTACCAATTACAACATTGTCCAAATGTCCCTACTAAAACATTGCAATATATTTTTTTTGGTGACTTGGGTATTTTAAATGTTTAATAAGAACACTATTAATAATCTAGCCTTTTTTTTAATCAATTCAAATTATCAAAATTATCAACGAAAAAGAAAATTGATGTAATTACAATTTTTTTAAATAAATCACAATAATCCTCACATTCTTGCCAAGACTACTAAAAGTAAAAGCTTACTATACTACATGCATATTTAGATTATTGTACTACATGCATATTATGGTTTCTTCATAGTACTGTAAAACTACATGCATATTTAGATTTGGATTTGATACACACAATGCAATTAGGTTTGTCTCTTGTGAGCATTTAAGCTTGAAGTTTCATGTATCCGGTTTCAAAATATTTCATATTATATTCTCATCTCAAGTTTTCAATTTCTCACATTAGGTTTTCTCAATATTATGACTGCTCAGTCTTTGTTGAAGGCTAATGTTGTAGCCACCATTGATATTCGAAATCATATTGCAAGGTAGTATTCAATGCCTTATATGTATGAAGATAATTATTTAGTGGGATCTGTACAATATCTCTTTTCTACCTTTTGGGCCCTATCAAGTGTAATAACAAATATTTGTTGCAATGGGAATAAAAATCCTTGTACAAAGAGTGTATGTAGGATTTTATAGTTTAGTGAGGCATATGGAGCCAAGGAGGCCTATACAAAGAGAATGAAATACATAGAAATTTGAGAAATTTTGGCCCATGGGGATTGATGGCTATAACTCTTGCTTAGAAGATAGGTTACAACTCACATATTGTGCTTCAGCATTGATAACCAGAACAACTTTGTAGTCTGCAACCACACAAAGTAAACCATGCTTTATTGATACATCAACTCTAAATTTGAGATGTTTGACGTGCATATGCAGTTGATCATGGGTTATATTCACACTCAAAAACTCTTTCTAGCTCTGGTTTTCCATGACTTCACCTCTTTCTAGCTCTGGTTTTCCGTGACTTCACCTTTGATGTGTAGTCAATGTGAACATTGCGGCCATCAAGGTTATTCAACTATGTTTCCCATTCATTTTCTGCTTCCTTAAACTCAAATTTTAGTGTTTAGGCAGGGAAATCATTTCCCTTGATTCTTTGAGTTTGACCAAAGAGGAGCCAATACTTTGGATCTTGTGCATGGATCCCTTCAACGATCTCCACAACCAACTACTTGTTATACATAATACATACATTATCATGAAAAATAATGAAATGAAAATGAGGAAGAAATTAATTTGATAAATGATTAATTAAACCAACCTAGGATTGTTTTCAATACAATTTCTTTTGATAAATCACCAACACAAAACCACAAGGCATGTCGTAGTTTCTTTGGATTTGCCATGTATTGCTTAAGCTTGGCTGGGACATCAATTCTCACAATTTTTCCAATCTTGCCAATCTTGGACACTACCCAATAGATGAAACCCTTAAGCCACATGATCCTCTTCTCTGTGCCTTTACAACAAAAAATAACTCAATAGGTTACAGTTATTCACGAACTCCGCGAAACCACTCATGTTATTAGCTCTTGAATCAAGTAAACAGTGTCTAGATTCAAATTTCAAATTCAAATAATAGCCCACCACTATTTCAAATTTGAAATTGAATTTGATGGATCCATGTATCTACATGGATGAAATATGGTAGATGGGAGTAAGAAAAATGGTTACAAAGCGAAGATAGATAGCCAAGATGATACAGAAATTAGAGGTTGTCGGAGGATGGTCGATGGCGTGAGGAGGGCACGAAAAACTAAGGGTGAACCATTGAATAGTTAGAATACTCCTTTTAATAATATATTTTGCAATTTTAGTGCCATGAGTTTATTTGGTGGATGCAGTTATTAGTCCTTGTCAAGGAGAGATCTTAATAATCGATTCGTTTTTTTACCGCTATTAGTTTCACATTCACCACTGGAAGTTATAATGTTTAACTTTTAAAAACAAATGTTTATTTTTCAATATTATTGAAAAAAAATAGTTTTCAAACATTTGATTGGGCCATAACTTTGAATATCTTATTGCAACCTTTGTGCCATGTGGATAATTACCTCAAATTTTTTTTCCATAATATATGGATGTAGTTGCAATATTATGTTATAATTTTTAAATATTTGTGCCACAGGAAAACCACCTAAAATTAAAATCCTTGAAAATAGCTCATAGTCACGTAAAAAAAACTATTTACCATCAATAACTTCCCACCATATTTTATGAAGATGGAAATAAATATAGCTATCGAGATTTGTTTCCTACCATTATTTATGTTTTCTTCAACACTTTAACATGTAGGAGTAAAAGTGTAAATGTGTAAACTTAGTGGTGGCTACTACCCACAAAACATTTATGCAAGTTTTTATCCCTTAGTAAACAATTAAAGGATGAAGGTTTTTCATGTTTGAACATAAACAATTATGTTTGTTTTATATAATATTTTTAAGGATATAAAAAATAATAATATTATGTTCATATATTTAAAACAACATAACAAACAAAACAAGCTTACCCCAAACAAATAAATTCACCGAGTATACTACATGGCTTGTTGAGTAGTCACATCCAACATCCATCACCTTATAATCTTTGAATACAAACGATTGCCCTAACCATTTGGGTGTAGATTTTGCTTCGGTCTTGTCCTTCTAATTTCGACTGTTAAATTGCATTTAATGTCATTATCAGTGCAAAACATTAGATTCTTCATTATTAGTAAGTATTGATATGAGTGTGTCATTATGTGTTTTTGAGTTTTATTCAAAAGTATTATAAACATCTTGGGTTCTTTCATTCATCATGAAATTTATGTAGATAATGTTTTATAGTGTTTCTTGTGTTGTTTTAATTTGTCAATCTTTCTATGTATCACAACAAATTTTCAGATTTTCTATTTCTATTCCTTCATATATGGTTTAGGGTTGTTTTTTTTATGTAATATGTTTGATATTTTCAACAGCAAACAACATTTCATTATAGATTTTTTCCTATAAGCATATGGGTACTTTGTGAATTACAGTCCTATGGTGTTTGTTACAGAATATTGAAACAACTATAGATATTGTAATTCTATCTTACTCTACAAAATAATTTCGATAGTCACTTAAGGTGTTGAAGTCACTTAGGTTGTTGAATAGATGTTTTAGCTAGCTTGGCAGAAGATAGAAGAATTTAGGGTTTGATATTTCCTTGAATGCATATATCTATAACGTGCTCTTATGTATAATATGAAGATAAATTTTATTAGAAGGCAAATACTTTTCATTTTCTTGATTGATACCCACACTTTTTCATATGTTACATATGTGACATCTCTAATAGATTTAAAAGTAAATTTCTTAACTTTTTAAAAAAACATTCAACACAACTATTAAATATTAGGTTCCAAATTATTTGATGCCATGGTTATTTATAATAATTTTCTCCATATGAATATTTTCCATTCCAAATTAATTGATGTCATAGATACTTGAACTTTTACAAGAGTAAATATTGTTATACTATTATTACACTGGGTTTGAATCCTTATATTTAGGTGATGCAAATTAAAATTCAAATCTTTCTATTTAGGCAGTGTAGAGTCGAATACATAAGAGTATGGCTACAAACTTTTTTTCATATACATCATTATTACACTTCACCTGCCTTAGTGTTGGTTGAAACCCCATGCAGTATGTTTTTGACAGAATAATACAAGGCCAAATTGAAAGCCCTAGTTGAAACAACTTTTTCTTTTAAAATAGAGAACCACAAGGCAAATAAAATTAGAACATGAAAGAAATTTATTTTGCATGAAAGATCCATATGCACAACCATGAAATAAATCTAAGAATCCTTGGGAGATATATATTCCTGAAATAAATGGGGCGATTGGATTTAAGGACAATAACCATCCAGTTAAAAAATCATGATCTGCAAAAATATTCTTGAATCAAAATAAAACTTAACTTAGTAAAAACCATGACTACCATTCATTTCTGTGTTGACATTTTGAAAAAGCTACAATATAGAAAGGGTAGAATTTTACCCTAAATATATGTTTTCTTGTTTTAGTGCCCACAAAGACATAACTTCTATCTCACGTCCTTCTTATCTAATCATGGAAAATAGTAGGGCAAATAGTGGTTCACATCTTCTGTCGAATTGTGGCATGGAGATGGTTGACACTATTGGTCACAATGATCCTAGCTTGCTCCTCCTAAGACCGGGTTAACCAGATTATACTTTCTCATATTTATGTTTACACTCCCATCTCCAGGCCCTCATGGTCATTCCTAATTGATATCATCCTTCTGTTGCCATGATTTTTAAATATTTGTGCAATGATTTTTCATTATTAAGCTTGATAGGATAACCACCTAAAATTAAAATCCTTGAAAATAACTCATACTCGAGAACAAAATGGAAATAAATATACATATAAGGAGTTACTGCCTATGATTATTTATGTCTTCTTCAAAGCTTTAAAATGTAGGAGTAAAAGTGTAAATGTGCAAGCTTAGTAGTGGTTACTACCCACCAAAAATTTATACAAGTCATTATCCCTTAGGCAATTAACTTTTCCACTTCATATATCAACTTGCATTTTTTCTCAAAGCATATCCACTAAGTGGTAGGGACTATGCTACCCTACAACACTTGTTTTGATTGTTTTGAGAAATTTGTATGAAGGAGATGTTGATGGATTATAAATGAGTGTAAACATTTAAATTTGGCTCAATATAAGAAAGATGTTATAGTTGTAAAGTCTGTAAAATGAAACATTAAATTAAAAAATAATAATAATAAGACATATTGTCAACTCAATTAAAAAAATAATTACTAAAACTAATAAATCAATTCAATTCAATTTTTTATATTGTAATTCTATTTTTATTAATACAATTACAAACAATTTTAGAAAAAAAAATCATAATATGCATATCACATTAACATAAATTTAAATGATAATTATTCATATTCATAACCATCATATTTTAGAGTATATAATAAAAATATATAAAAATTTAATAAACTTAATTAATAAACACATAATTAAAAATGTGATATACTGACCACATAAAATTAAAATAATAATTCATATATGTTACTATTATATTTCAGAACTTCATATTTCAAAATAATGATTCAATATTTACAATACACCTTTTTTTTTCTAAATTATATGGTTATATATCTATCTATATTTATCATTATTATTATTATTTTTCAAATGTAACTATATGTATTATTAGGATTTTAATAAAATTAAAAATAAGAAAATTTATATATAGAGAGATGTGAAATTTATACAAATACAAATAATATTATTAAGAACCAACATGGATCTATCTTAACTCTGGCACTGAGAGGAATCAAATTTCTCGATGTGCAAACATTTCCTCAAGTGTTTCACTCAAAAAGAGGTTTGTATCTTGAGAGATTTGATCCCTCTCGAGGCTTGGTAGCTCTTGAGTTAAGATGCTTACTATGGAGTTACAATTGATGTTTTCTTTAGAGTTGGTTGGAGTTTGTTGGAGATTGTTGAGATATTCTCTCAGCCTTGATCTCCAAGTTTGAAATAAGTTGGATCTCGCGACACCTATATAAATGTATTGTATCTGAGTTTGTATATGCAATAATAATAAAAGTGTGATTATTTTGTGTCTGAAATATGACTACTCTCCAATTTTCTAAATTGGTATCAAAGCTAATATGAGTTTAACTCCAATTGGAGGGGGACGGGGGAAATGAGAGATCCCTAAATTTTAATCCTATGTACATATGTAGGATTAGCTTAGATTAACATAGGTGTGTAAGAGTGGATTTTTTATGATTTCTAAGAAGTATTTTTGTTCTCTAAGGAGTTGTGTTTTTCTTATCCTAAAAGCACTAAAGACAAGAGTTGCATGTTTATTAAAAGAGAAAAAATTGTTGTTTTGTTTAACCATGTGAGGAAGGCAGTGTGTAGATCATCAAAGATAAGTCACCATTCTCAAGAGAGCTTCCTCACGCTACCAATAAAGGATATGTTCATTTTTGTGTAGCATTGGGAGGTATTCACACATGGCTAAAAGGTCTTCAAGTCAACCAAGAAAAGTCAAGTTGACCAACCAATGAAGAGACATGACTCTTGGGTTGTCACACCTCATTCAACTTGTATAAATAAGAAGTGATGTCTCATTTATCCATCGAGCAAGAGAAATTATTTATCTCTCTCTTCATCATTCTTGGATAGCCACACATGTGAAAAATAAGGATGAGTTTGATTGTTTTGACCAAGCTTATTTGATCTATTTTTGACTAAGTTTGACTCGACATTAATCGAAGTTATTTGACCACAAGAAGGTTGCATGTGTGAACTATTTACCACAGCGATTTGTCCGTAGATTGCAAGTTTGATCGTAGGCTAGTTCGACCAAGCCAAGTTGACCAATGTTGAATTTCTAATTTTTTGTTGGTTTAACCAACGTTGACCAGAAGATGTTTTGACTAGGTTTGATTGGTATTTGAATTGAATTTTTGACATATATTTCTATACAAACTGTTGATTTGTGAACCTTGCTGAGGAATAATTTCTCCTAAGAAAAGTTGTTGGGTTTTCTCCCAAGATTGGGTTTCTCAGGGTAAAAATATTGCCTCTTTTGTGCATGGATGTCTTTTTGTGATATTTATTGTTTTTGTTACATTTATTATTGAAATTTTCTGAAGTGTAATTATTCAATGATAACAATGGCATAAAATAATTGTTGAAAACCATTAGGAAGTAATTATCTAGCAGAAAATTGTATTCTACTACACTAGCCTTAGAATTTCAACAGGGTATCAAAGCTTTGTTAAAAGAGTAGCCATTGAAGCCAACCTCTTGGTTCTTTTCTAGGTGGCTCTTTAGGCATTGCATTCACTTTTCCATAACCCATTTGATAGCTTTACCAAATCATGGTCCCTTTGGTCTAAGGTAAAACACAATTCTAGCTTAGCAATGTTGATAGAATTATTGTGAATAACATATAGGATCTCATCCTTGACCACCTCTAACTTAATCTTGGATCCCAACCCCTTGTGCTTAGTGAAAAGCCTAGAAATGAAAGCAAGGCTACTCCATCTATGTGATGTAAGCTAGCCATGGGGTACAAGTGGTTTTGTTACAATCCTCACCATGAAGGCCAACAAAATAAAATATAGCACATGAAGCCATAGTAAAAGACATAGTTATTTTAGCTCGAAATCATATGGAAACCTATGCTAGAACCTCGAAAGACATTTTTTTTCTTAGATCATAGTGATTGGGGATCTCTTAATTACATAAAGATTGAATTTATTTAGGGTCTACCATCCCTAATGCTGCCATTGTTTATTAGTTTAAAATGTAAGGCACCTTTTCTGGTTTCATTCATTTTCAAAGTAGGTATTAGATTGTGCTAAATCTGTGTTCCAACAATTGCTACCAACCTCCCTCTTCTAGCTAGCTACTTTTGTTAGGAGACTACCTCTACTAGGACATGGATTTTTTGGCGGAGACTACCTCCCTCTCACCTTAGCTTGATGGATTCTAGATCTTGTGCCTTGACCTAGTATACCTACAATAGATCTTAGTATTATGTAACCCAATAGGTTAAGGAGATGTAGAAGAGGGATTGCAACTAGATGCCCAGTCCCCCATACATGAATAAATAATTCCCCATGTTAATGCTTGCAATATTTGAGTGGATCAAACCCCTAAAGCCTCTTACCAGTGTGTTGATAGTGTTGGACCTGCCAACATTCAGGGGATCTCCCTGATGTAAGGTCCCAACTAGACCTCACACCATTTGGTATAGGAGTCCCATCTGAAATACAACCCGATTGTCATTCTCTTAATGATGTGCCTTGGATTTAGCTATCAGCATGAGAGAGAATCACACATGTAGCTTCGAAAAGCAAGCAAGTGTGCTTGGTGAATGTTCAGTTGTAAGTGCATCAAGGTTATTCTACCGCAGAGAGGGGAGAAAGTGAGCCTCTAGGAGAGAGGTAATAGTACCACCCTAATAAAGACACACACAAATAAGAATTTTTTGTCTAACATCTAGCAAAATAGTCCACATGAATGTGACGAACGTTATAACCATTACAACACATTCTCATTAGAACAAGCACTAAAATAACCAAAATAGTTCAACTACCTTAGTATTGGTGAAAGAAAACATGAACCATGAACATTCATAGAATAGTCCTACAAACATCTATAATCCATGTATGAAAACGTGTTGGCCATCAAGGCTTAAAATATTAAGTAAAGTCCCAGGATGCATGAATACAACGAACATCACTTGCTCCAATAATGGAGCGTTTGACCCACTACTTGCTCCCCAGAAGTACTAACTTATCCCTCTTATGACTTAGGGGAGAATCCAAGGCTAAAAGTATTTTACATGAGAAATGAGGATATATTTATAACTTGAGGAGTGACCTTTCATATCCTCATGACTCTTGACTTTCTAACTTCTAATGACCTTTGGACTTCTACAACCTTCGAAGTTCCAAATGAATTTTGGAATTACATATGGCTTTTGGTATTACATGTCCTTTGGAATTCTGTGACTCTTCAGTTTACATATGACTCTTAGACTTCTACTTGCTTGTCTTTTACAATAACTACAATAATATATTTTGTCTTCCATATCATCATATGACGAAACTTGACACGTCACTATCTGGGATAACTGGGACTGACAGTGACTGCTAACATGGTCTTTCTTTAGTGGCGACATGGTTTTCACTGTGTCTCTTCTTTATCATCATCTACTCACGGTGCTTCCACCCTCTGAAGGGTCTTCAGTATTGGAGTCTTCATGGTAATTTGATCATCAAGTTTCAGGTGCATTCTTAGTTCTTCTCGTGCTTCCTTTGTTTATCCTCTTTGTCTGATCTTCTTTGTGTGTGCTTTCCATGAGGTCCCTGGAATACATGTTTCTGCAATCACTCATGATGAGCAACCATTAGTCTGAAAATCTCATAATCTACAATGATTTAAGCAAATTTTACTCTTTATGCCTTTTCATTGTGCCTAAAACAGTCAAGGGTGCTACAAGGCGTAAGGGCACACTTCGAGATACTGGAGGGATGAGAAGGAGGAGCTTCAAGGCTTCAGTATGTGCTCATGTGCCCTACAAAGCAAGGCAGTATAAGTAGGGTGCATGTCGCAAGTCTGAAGGATGAAGGGAAAAGCTTCGGGCTGCCTAAGTGCATTATGCGCTCAAGGGAGAGAGGGAGGGCACAGGGCGCACTTTGGAAAGTTGAAGGCTGAAGCTTCATGCCTTCGGGGTGCGCTCATGTTCTCAAGAGAGCTCAAGGAGGGCACAAGGTGCACTACTGAAGGTTGAAGGTTGGGGCTTTATGCCTTTAGGGTTCGCTTAAGAGAGCTCAAGGAGGGCGCAGGGCGCACTCCTGAACGCTGAAGGTTGAGGCTTTATTCCTTCAGGGTGCAACAGTGCGCTCAATCAGTTCATGAGGGTGCATGTTGCATAGGGTAACGCTGAAGGGTTGAGCTTCAGGTCTTCAAGATGCACAAGTTCACTCAAGAAGTGCGCACTTCTTCGAGTCGAAGGAGTGCGCTTGAGGAAGACTTAGTCAATCTTGGAGGGCATATTTCAGAACAACGAAGTGGATTTCTGCTTTCAGAGTGCGCCCAACTCTCAGGGAGGGTGCAGGGCGCACTTCTAAACAACGAAGGGTCTCCCATCAAGGCTTCGTTGTGCACTCATGTGCTCTTGGCCTTAATGGGCTCACTTTTCAACCTAAATTTGTCTAATTGTGGATGATTGGTCAAGGAATGGACAAGATGAGTTTTGGATATAAAACCAAGTGTGACACATACTAACTCATTGAGAAAAATTAGACAAACATGACCAATAATTAATATACATCAAAACGCCACATTATATGCATTCCCTAAGTACAAACAGTGAAGTGTATGCAAATGCGACCCAAAAGTGTCGTTTCACAACAAGAAAGGTGTTTGTGACCATGAAATGCATTATTATAAGGATATTCAGATCAATGCGATGACACTTAATAACACTCAAGAACACTCGAAATATATGAATTAACACAAAACGACACTTGACAACCAAGGCGACACTCGATAAGAAAATGAGGTAGGCTCCAAAATTCAAATGTAATGAAATTTTGGAGGGTGTTGTAACAGCGACAACAAAGTGGTAGGGATGAAGCGAAAAAAATTAAGAGTATTTGTGCTTTAAATGTAAAATACACAAAGGAATCTATAAATAATATTTTATTAATAATATGAAATGTACAAGGATGAATGAATGTAACAATGAGGACCCGATTATATACCTAGGCAGGTGCCCATTCATGAATGGTCATGTCCTTAGGGGCGTGCCTCTTCATTAATTAATCGTTATTTAACTACAATTATGATTTACTATTATTTCATTTATATTTATTCTATTTTTATTCGTAACATTGCCCCTTCCTTCAAAAGTTTTGTCCTCAAAGCTTTATCTACAACAATTTTCTTCACCTTAGTCACTAACAATTCACTTTGCTCATGTCATTTTTTATAAGTATAATTGGTCACTCATACCATTTTTCTTCATTTTGCTCACATCATTTTTTTCTAATATTATTTTTATTTATTTATTTTATATTGATTTTTTTTAATTTTAATTTTCTATAATAATAAAAAATTAATAATTAATTAATTAGGTTTTTTTGTATTTTTTTTACTAAAAGTTACTTTTTAATAATTTGATACTTGGATGATTTGTCAAGCTCGTGTGTGTGTGTGTGTGTAGACAGTCACCGTATGGATTTGTACCATCGCAACCAGTTGAGGGTGTGAAGGGTTTGTTGACATGGTCGAAATCTCATAATTATATTTACTGCATTGCTTTGAAAGTGTATCACTACTTAATCCCTTTGTAATAAAATCCAACTACATGTCGAATATAACCCAGGGGTCGTCAAATATAATCATGTCCATCATGTACAGTACCACCTTGCATTCCTTCATTACAAAATGGACGAAATTTTCTTCGTCGAAGTTAAGGTGGGGCTCTAGATCATAATGTGAGATCCATTCCTTCATTTTCTTATAAACATGAACTACAATCATGAGTAATACTTTAATCTGAGTGGCTCGTTCAATGGAACTTTCTTGTACATTACCAATAATTATGTTGGGAATTTTTCCACGTGATATCAGTCCATTCTTAGGATATCTTCTCGAAGAAGGTAGTATCTGAGGTGACCCTCATGAAAAATATGCAGGCTTAATCCTTTTATTTGGTTGAACTGACACTAGCCTTGGACAGCCCATATAATATCTGAAAGCCCAGATTTCAATTACTATATAATACACATTTCGTTGCACTAAGTAACCTTCTCCATATAATTTTTAGTGTAAATGGGGCTTTGTCCGGACACACAGAATGTTTGTAGATTGTATGAGATGTGGGACGGGAAGCTGACTATATTTGAAATTAATTGCTACTTGAAAAGACTCGGAATGGATATCTTGGAAAAAAAGACTAAGACCTTCCACAATGCACATTTATTTGAGGGTTTCAATGGAATATATGAATTTTTAAAGTCTTCAAGCAACCTATGTTCACCATTTTCTAACTGCCATGAAGTACTTGCAATGGGCATGTCATCTTCCTTAGGTGCACCAACAAAAACTATAGAGCTCAAAGTTTCTCTTAAACCATCATCATCACCCCATGCATGAAAACTTGAATTTGTGTTCCCGCGCCCAAGTGCCACTCCTAATCCAGGTTGTTACATATATTTACTTGCCATGTATTTAAGAGCATCTTCATATGCTTGATGTTGTGCTTCCTTCTTGGTTCTACCTATGTCTGTGCCCACTTTTTCACCACTAAACAGGTGCTCAACCGAAAACTCAAGATCCATTGTTATATCCAACATTGAAATAAATTCCACTTTTGCACCACACTCCGCAGCAATTTCTTGTATAACACTTACAGTATTGGAGGAAATTAGTGCATTCACTCATCCAGGTTTGAGGTTAGATGAAGTTTTGTTCATAGAGGAATATTCATCTTTTGAATGGGAAAATGAATCTGGAATCATGTGATTTTTTTTGAGTTTGTCATCTCCAAAATATCCATCTTCAATTTCGTCTTTTAGATTCATCAAAACACTTATCATTGGTAAGAGAATTCTCGAGACCATGATAATAAGAAGGTCGTGGGAGTCGTTGCTTATAAAAAGAGAGAGAATCAGGTTGAAGAGGAGGTCCTTGAGATGGCCTTGTAATTTTCCTATGACTCATCTCCTCCTCTGGTCCAGGTCATCCACCAAGAGCTTGATTTGGGGCCAATGTAATTTTCAATGGCCTAACTAGGAAAGGAAGATCAACAGAATTATGTTTCCTAGTGTCATGGTCGTGTTGTAATACGAGAATTCGCCTTCTTGTATCTAGATCCAATTCAGAATCATGGACTTCACCTTCTTCTCTACTTGGTCAACCTTGCACACCAAATTCTATAGCATTATGGGTTTGAGGGACAAAGGTTTAACTAATGCAATCCCCTGAGAATATTCTTGATTATGCTCAATTGCGGGATTCTTATGAGATGGTTGTGCCTGATTATTAGTTGAAGGTACAACAATTGGTTACATCTGATCAACCAGATGTGTCATCATTTTTATATCTTGATTGTCTACAACATTAGAGGTAGTGTTAGGTTGTACAACTGCATTCGATTCTAGTGGGTTAAGCCTCCGTCCCACATCTGAATAAATCATTCTCTCTAGAAAAGGTAGATCTCTATTCACATTGAGATCATCATTTGAAATCAAATAATTGCTAACATTGGGTGCGGAAGGAAGACTTTTTACATCAACTTCATAAAATACGTCAGCCATCTTTCAAAAGACCCTCATCAAAATCCTTGAAAAAACCACCTCGTACATTACAAGCAACGTTCCTTGCAACACAAAATACTGGAACAGGGCAACTGGTCTTTGCTTGTGGAGCATAATATGGTGCAAGTGTCGGAACAACATGGGCAGGAGGTTGATCTTTGTTAGCTACAAGACTTTCTTATTCTTCAACAAAAGCACTCTTAACAGATAAGGTGACATCCTTTCCATCCCAGCTTTTTGCATCCCAATGAACTTCCTCCTCTTCCTCCTATTCTATTTCTAATTTCTCTTCTTCCATTTCCACATTTGGTTGAATCTCAACAGGCTCAACCTCCATTGCATCAGCCTCTTCTAGTAGGTGGTTGTCATCCGGAGCATCATGATCTGTAGTCCTTACAACCAGCTCAGCTACCAGAACAACAATAACAATTGGACCATGTCTCTTCTTCTTTATTTCATACTTTGGTTTCTTGCATTCTCTATCGTTAGTCTCTTTCATGTCAATGTTCTCTTTTGTTAGACATGTTGTATATGCTTCAAGATATTTTGTTCATTCTTCAAATTATCTTTTTACTTGTTGTAATGATTCTCAAATTTCACTTAACATCTATAATTGGATATATATGATATTCACTTAATTCCATGATTTAAGGACCTAAACTTAATGGCAAATTGTGTGGCGGATAACGTCCAAAGGCTCGCATGGCTCTGATACAACTGAAGCGATAAAACTTAAGAGTATTTGTGCTTTAAATGTAAAATACACAAATGTATTTGTAAATAATATTTATTAATAATATGAAATGTACAGGATGAATGAATGTTACAATGAGGACCCGCTTATACCTAGGAAGGTGCCCATTCATGAAGGGCCATGTCCTTAGGGGCATGCCTCTTCATTAATTAATCATTAATTAACTACAATTATGATTTACTATTCTTTCATTTATATTTATTCTATTTTTATTCGTAACAAAGAACCTATTGATGATCCCCCATTTTTTGGGTGGGTGTCAACCTTAGATGATCATGGCTAGCCTTCTTCTATATCTTGCATACAATGGGGATGATGATGTTTTCTTCAACACATTCCCTTATGTATGTGACTTTGTTTTGGTAGGTTGTTTTGGCTTAAGCTAATAATATTTAATTTCTTATTTCCTTGTGACTTTGACATCAAGACAAGATGTTTTCGCTTTTGAAATCCTCAAATCTTTACTTTTTGGTTTGTTGTGGAGGTTGTGCTACAACCCACACTTTTTGCACTAAAATTTGTAAATATTTGTTCAAGAGAAAATAAAATTGGATTACAATAGGAAAAGAAAACTAAATTGGGCACCCTCATTTTTCAATAACAAATAAAAGCAATATCTCCTTCCTTTCTAACTATCCCACTCATCACTCAATAAAGCAATCCACTCCTTACTAGTGGTAGTGCACCACCCATTATTTCCAACATCACGATCCACTATGGGATTAATATTATCAAGATCAAATATTACTAGGGCCATGCATCAGTAGGGGAGCACTGCACATCACCCAACATTATCAAATAATTTTCTAATGCCCTGAGATACTTCATGAGGGACTTACAACTCTCATCCTCCTTAAGAAAAATTGTTTGAATAACATCAAGTTTTTGTGCCATTTAATAAACTTGTCACAAGAGCCCCTCCACTACCTAATATTTTTTTATGCTTGATGGCATTTCTATTGAGCCCTTATCTAACCTCCTTAAAATATCCAACATATGAGAAAATGGTTCAATTTTTATACAAGTTTAGAAAGTGAATGTTTTTAGAAGTCAAAAGTAAATATTTTCCTAGATAGTTTGGTTTTCTCCTCCAATTATGTGATAATATATTCACTTGAAGGGATCCAAATGCAAGCCCCATTAGAAGAAGTTGAATACACACCTAGAATAAATGTGACTCAAGCCCTTTTTTTTTGGTGCTCCGAAGATATCGAACAATATCCCCATGAGATCAATATAAACATCAATATCCATCAAATAAGAGCATAAGGATCAACAAATATAATTAAAATCAATAATCTAGTATACCAATATTGTTCAAAATCATCTATATACCAACATATCTTGGTGAGCTAGCTTCAGCGGTTGAGTACATTGATCTTTATGAAGGGTATATTGGGGCAAATCCCCTAGATTGGCTAGTTCTATTGCAAACCTCACTCATTACCCCTATGAGTTGGGTGTCACACTAATCAACACCAACATTTTACATTGGTTACCATTTGCAAAATGTGGGGGAGTTTTTATGGTTTTCCTTGGAAAAAATATTAATTGATATATGAAATTTCCATTTTTCCATAGTGTATGCAATTTACAAACCAAATTTTAGTGTGATCATATTTCCATGATTATAGTAGGTTGTACCATCTTCATTTATTTGCAAAAATAATGACCCCTTGGTATACACATTTTCTTAAGCAATTATGTGTTGTGGTAGCTTGATCTGTATTTGGATTATGTGTTGTGGTAGCTTGATCTGTATTTGGATTCAAATTCAATTTATTATTGATTTTGAATCCATCAATCCAACCAACACATTCTGTCATCAAGTCTTCTCTAAAATGGAAGGGTCAATGAATCTACATGTATAATGAATTTAAAAATTAAGGTAATTTTATAAGAAAAATGTGAAAGATAGTAGTTTTTTAATAAATGGCATTGTAAGATGAGGCTAGCATAGGATTTTTTTTCAAGAGAGATTTATTTTATTGTAAGGGTCAAATTTAGAATCTCTTTTTGAGTTGAGTAGTTGTAGCATTTGACTAACTTTACAAGATCCCCCTATCATCAAAATAATGTGGCCTCTCATCATAAGAAGGAAATGATTATAAAAACTTTTAATCAAATAAGGTCAAACACTTTTGAATCCCAAAAACTACACGAAAAGACCTAAAAATTATAATTTACATTTTTTAAGTTGAAAGCACAAATTTAGACCTTTGTTGAATCTAATTTCAAACCATCATTTAAATAACAAATCTAGCCTATACATATTTCACCTCACTTAAGTCATTTAAATTATACAAACAAGCTAGTGCACATGGTTATTCTATATACAATTCTTAAATACTTTAAACACAATAAATATCTCACTCACAACTTCTTAACCAAAAATATTTTCAAAAAATATTGTATAATCCAATTGTATTCATTATAAAAATGTTGTATAATCCAATTATTCTCTATAAATCAGTTGTATTCATTATAAAAATGTTGTATAATCCAATTATTCTCTATATATCAGTTTAGATACAAATTAAAATATAATACCAAAGTTTTTATTATTCTCCAATATTTTTTCAACTAACTAATTGTATATTTAAAACTGAATTGTTAATTAAAATTGCACAATATAAACACTATAAATTTTCAAACTTTCCCAATAAATCTATAATATTTTCACTGACCAATTTAACTTTAAAAATATTTAAAAGATTTAACCCAAATTTTGCTTTCAAAATTTCAATGATAATCCAAAATTCTATACCATTTTTGCCATCTAATTTAATTTTATCTCCATCTAAATGTTCAAGCTCTCAAAATTTCAATGATAATCCAAAATTCTATACTATTTTCGCCATCTAATTTAATTTGCAGTTGTCTATAATGCTATTTTTTGGAAGCTTTTCTGGTGGGTTTTTCGGGTCAAAATCCGGCAGCAATTTATTGGAATCACAAGTTTGATAGCTAGTTTCTGCACAATCAAAGCGTCCCAAGGATTTTCCAAGGCGCTGAATCCAAGTATGCAGTTAAAAACCCATTTTCACTGCAACAAATCAAAATTTAACCTCAATTTCTTCCGCCGAATTCCATCACCAGAATCTTCAAAAAATCGCATTATAAATAACTCCATTTAATTTTATCCCCATCTAATTTTATCCCCATCTAAATGTTCAAGCTCTCTTCGTTAGTAATTCAACTCCCTAGGAAGCCAACTCCCTCGGAAACAACGCAACTAACAGTGACATGCAACTGAATTCCCTCGGAAACAACGCAACCAACAATGCCATGGAAGCCACCTCCCTCGGGAATCGGAAGTAACGCAGCCAACAATGACATATTCGATTCGATCGGGACCCATCACTGGCAAAATAACACGCGTTGCGATGACTAACAAACAAACAGGGGCTGCCTCTCTACCGCCATACATGTGCGGACTATGCAGCTTTGAATCCGACACTGTGACAATGCCCTTTCATTGCAAACAAAACTAAAAATCATTAAATACAAAGGCATCACTGCAAAATATGGCCTCGTGTTAGATAAGTAAATACACACAACCAAAACCCCTCGGTGCGTGTGCGTCACTCTCTAAAACAAACTTTCATAATGAACCTTATGAGGGTGGCCAAACCGCTATGACTCTGCAAAGTTGGAAACTTGGCCTATATCTATTTGATCCAGGTATCTCATCAGACTTTCTAACGTGTCACTGCTTCCCTATCTCAACCCCATGCAAGGCTACTTTGGCGGATCTCACTAGGTGTTTGTAGACCACGAACAGTGGAATCTTTTTAATGTTGGGTGATGCATTGCTGTATTTCATATTTCAATGCCATATTGCCTTTGCTACGGAGCCAGAATCTCTGCAGATTCGCAGTTTGGTCATTGCAGAAGATGTAAGGGTTTTTCTATATAAAAGAGATGTATTACATCTCATGCAATATGATCATATTTTGTTCAATCATCTCTGTGCAATCGGAATACACACTTCAGATGTTTATGTACTGTAAATCCATCTAACAGAGACTCAATTGTTTCAAATTTGTATCCATGGAGATTCAGGGGAAATCAGTAACAGATACATGGTTCGATGTCAGAGTGATATACTTAAGATTGAACTCCTGTTTGCTTAAAAGTGCACCAGATTGTTTTACGATTTTGTTTCCCGCTAGAAGCATGTCAACCGTTCTTGAGGTTAATGGCATCAGAATTCCTTCCGCAGAGCAGACCTCTCGCAAGCTGCGAAGAGACAGAGTAGATACAGAATTTGCCGAGGCAACTTATATCAGTACCGATAATCTGCGCACTAATGAGGGCTTGCCCTTTGAGCTCTATCATAGAGGCGAGCTCCTTGTTACAGGGAATTTTGAGAGACTGGCTTTGGAAAATCCCAAGGCTAGGAAAAAGGTCTGGACCATGGAATGTACCTCTGCAATATCTGCCGGATCTTCCTATATTCTGTCGAGCAAGGCTGAAGTGCTTTCAGGTCTGAGTCCACCGTTCCTCGAAGTTTATGTGGCTGGGAGAGGCTTGGGTCGGCCCATTGTTTTGACCAAGATGGTGCACTTGCTACCTCGTAGGGAATGGATTCGATGCATTTCTTTGGATGCAATACCTGAAAATGACGATAATGATGGGCCAGGAATCGGTAGATCAAATTTGAAGTCTCAGGTAAACAAATTATATGTGCTTTCTGCACTACATTGTTTGAATATTGTTATTCTTTATAGAGTATTTACTTTCAGGGAAATTTCTGGATCATGTGATGCAGCTTTGCATCATTGCTTCCATTATTCTTAATAAACCACTATTCTTATCAACCACAAGCCAGTAGGCCGACTCCTCCTCCCTGAAAATGCCCTCCAGTAGGCCTACTTCTCCTCCCTGAAAATGCCCTCCAGTAGGCCTACTTCTCCTCCCTGAAAATGCCCTTAGAATAGTTTCACAAGCCTCCCTGAAAATGCCCTCCAGTAGGCCTACTTCTCCTCCCTGAAAATGCCCTTAGAATAGTTTCACAAGCCAGTAGGCCTACTTCTCCTACCTGAAAATGCCCTTAGAATAGTTCACCAATTTTTTCCGGCCTTGCTTTAATCCCTCCTGTAAAGATATTAAGATATTTTTTTCATCTGATGCTTCTTTCAATTTTTCACCACCAAACTTCCATTATCAATCCGGAGCTTCTTCAACCATAGTTTCAGTACGGCTACCTTTCCATCTTCACTTTTGACTTATATCAACAGGACCTAGGATGCTGTTTAAACTCACAGAAAATTTTTATTACATTTTTTCACAACTAACTATCAGTTTACATTTTTTCACAACTAACTATCAGGACTTCAGTCATGATGGTTCAATCGCTACCTAAGGCCACTTTCTCGAGAAATCAAGAACTAGCAAAGCTCTACTAACATTCAAAGAAGTTAACCTTTTTGAACAAGTACCTATTTAACAGTTATGATGGTTCAATGATTTCAATCACTGAATAGGTTCTTGGAGGCCACTTTCTAGAAAAATTAAACCTGAGGAGAGTCTTTACCATTTATAAAACACTATTAAAAAATGGGACCCTTTTTAATATGGGACCCTGTTTAGACTTTGAGGCGACCACCCAACACTATTTAACAGTCAGGACTTCAGTCATGATGGTTCAATCGCTACCTAAGGCCACTTTCTCGAGAAATCAAGAACTATCAAAGCTCTACTAACGTTCAAAGAAGTTAACCTTTTTGAACAAGTACCTATTTAACAGGTATGATGGTTCAGTGATTTCAATCACTAAATAGGTTCTTGGAGGCCACTTTCTAGAAAAATTAAACCTGAGGAGAGTCTTTACCATTTATAAAACACTATTAAAAAATGGGACCCTTTTTAATATGGGACCCTGTTTAGACTTTGAGGCGACCACCCAACACTATTTAAGAGTCAGGACTGTACGATCACTGCAATAGGTTCTTGGAGGCCACTTTCTAGAAAAAATAAACCTGAGGAGAGTCTTTACCATTTATCAAACGCTATTAAAATGTGGGACCCTGTTTACTCTTTGAGGCGATCACCCACCAGTATTACAAACACTGCAATGGCTCTTTAGTCATGACTGTACAAGTGGCACCCTGTTTACGCTTTGAGGCGATCACCCACCAGTATTACAAGCACTGCAATGGCTCTTTAGTCATGACTGTACAATCACTACAATGGTTCTTTTGCAGATTTTTTTTTTTCAGAATTATACTTCGACACATTGGACGATCGTCCAAACCCCAACCATACTTAACAGCCATAATCACTTCATCATTACAATGCTAAGTGTTATGTCCACTTTTTTTTGAGGAATTAAACTCTTCAACCCTGAAGCCTTTAACTTTTACTGACAACTCCAGTTATTAATCACTGTAATTAAAGTAACTTACATATAAGTTCCCTGTTTGATTTTTGAAAACTGCCCATTAGAGTGAAAACTATTATTCCAATCGTTGGAAATATCCAACCAAGATTCCTTCTCTAATGAAATTTTGATATTTTGATGTAATACCACAAATCTATACATTTGTGATGAAAGAGTCTGAAAAAATAGAATTTTTTTAATTTTATGTTTCTGGTTAGGAAACCATGTTGCTGGAATTCTTAAAAGACTAAATAGAGTGACTGAAAAAACAAAAACTTGTTCGATTGCATATTCTCCAAGTGACTTGTTCGATTGCATATTCTCTACACTTGGGATGGGTTTGTCCCTTTTCACTTCTCCACACTTTAGGGATGGGTATGGGTCCATGATCCCAACAGCTTAGCTTGGGTGAGGAGAGATCTAGGGTCCTCTGGAAATAGACCCTGTGACCTGTTGGGACGAAACCCTACACAAGTCAACTAGGCTGTATGTCTGCCCAACGTATTTAATGCATCATAGAGCCTTGGGAAAATCCAAGGTTATCAATATGCAGTTAGCGGCAGTGCATTTAATGCCGCTGCTGGTTGCATATTGTTCTCCAAAATAACGTTTCTTTGTCCACTGTTTGATATAATACTGTGTATATACTGTTTGATATAAGCAGTAGTCTATAACGCGACTTTTTGAAAGCCTTTCCGGCGGATTTTTCTGGTCAAAATCCGGCAGCAATTCATTGGAATCCCAAGTTTGATAGCTAGTTTCTGCACAATCAATGGCTCCCAGGGGTTGGAATCCCAAGTTTGATAGCTAGTTTCTGCACAATCAATGGCTCCCAGGGGTTTTCCAGGGCGCTGAATCCAAATATGCAGTTAAAAAACTATTTTAACTGCTAAAAATCAAGATTTAACCTCATTTCTTCCGCCGGATTCCGTCACCGGAATCTCCAAAAAATCGCATTATAGACAACTCCTTCTATATAATACTGTGTATATATAGACTGCTCCATGTGAACAATGAAAGTGTTTTAGCGGGCGATAGTAGAACTTTTGTTTCTACTTCAATTCGGTCATTTTGTGTGTGCGCTTTTTTAATTTCCATAACAAAAAAGTGTTCCTGTCCATTAAATTGATAACAAAAAAGTGTTCCTGTCCATTAAATTGATAACAAAAAAGTGTTCCTGTCCATTAAATTGGAAACAAAGAGAAATGGAAAATGAAAAATTAAATTGGAAACTAAAATTTTGGAACCATTAAAAATTGAAAGCTTTGTATTATATTTGAAATTAATGAAAATTGAGAACTGAATCATAAAATTTGAAAGTAGATTATTTTGAAATCTCCACGCCTACCCCTGTTATTTTTTTGTTTACCTCCACCTCCGATACCCCTGTTATTTTTTGTTTACCTCCACCTCCGATTCCAATGGTACCTACAGGCAAAATTTGAAAGTAGATTATTTTGAAATCTCCATGCCTACCCCTGTTATTTTTTGTTTACCTCCACCTCCGATTCCAATGGTACCTACAGGCAGAAACCAAATATTTACTAATTGTAGGTGTAATTTGACATCAGAGACAATGTCCATCAAATTGTTTGCAATTATTGAGTAGGATTGCTAAAGGTGATCAGCAATAAACTCATAACATTTTCTCATACAATGCCATTTTCTCTTTGTCTTAACTGTTTATAATATCTGTATGTTCAACAGGAAAATTTAGAAAAAGGATTATGTTCAGAAATCGAAGGATTCAACAGCTGCCATGATATTGAATCGTTTTACTGCGATAAAACCTTTTATGTTGAAGGAGGGGGAGAGCTATCATGGTTCAAGGAAGGTGTTAGGGTTGGTATGGGAATAGGTCTGGGGATGTGTCTTGGAATCGGCATTGGAGCCGGCTTGATGATCAGGACCCATCAGGCAACTGTGGGGCCTTTTAGAAGGCTCCTGCCCTGAGCAAGTTGTGCTGCTTCACCCACAAGTTGTCGATAAAAGGAGATTCAATATGCCCGTCTGCAAGGAATTTCTTCAGTCTCCCTACTGACAAAACGGCACATTTTCCGAGAAAGCAATCCGGCTGGCAGCTCAAATATGATCAACTTTGTAAATTTTTGTCCGTGAATAAAGAATTCTGCACAGAACCTCCGGAACTAGCTTGTTTTGTAAATTTTTGGTCTGTGAATAATGAATTCTGCACATAATACGTCCAGAGCCACTCCAGAACTGCCTTATACTCAGAGGGAGGAGAAATTGAGAGGTTGTTCTGTACTAGCCAAAAATCTGTAAATAGATGGATACTTTTCGCTGGGGAATCTGGTAACGTGGAGGTCTATATCCTTCCCAGGTAAACATAACAATAATAAAGCCCTGTAACCACACATGGATTCCACTGACGCTTGGCTCGCAATGATCATTCAATATACATACACCTACACAGGTTTTTTCTGTTCTTTGGTTTTTTCTTTTCTTTTTTAAACGGGTTATCTGTGCCATGGATTGTAGATTTTGATTTCTAGGTTTTAAATACATATTAATTAAAAAAGAAATTAAGAAGGTGTTTTATATTGAAGTTTTGAATTTTTAAATATGTATTAGTTTGAAGGGATTTTGGTTTTCCGTTTTAAAACTATTTAT
>APFE031509138.1:603-25327 GCA_000404065.3 Pinus taeda | reverse complement strand
GTTTTCCATTTTAAAACTATCTATATTAATTAATTATTTGGGAATTATTTAAATTTCCAAATGAATAGAGGAAAAAAGAAATAACAGAATGTATTTTCTTTCCCGTGTCTCCTTAAGGGAAGGATGAGACACGGAAGGATGTATGTTTAAGGTGTATACTATTTAATTTTTATTTTTCATTTTTTCATTGTCCTTACGGGAAGGAAGTATGTTTAAGGTGTATACTATTTAATTTTTATTTTTCATTATTTTTCATTGTCTTTACGGGAAGGAAGTATGTTTAAGATGTATACTATCTAATTTGAATTCGAACTTTGTAACTATCCCTTTTTTTTTTTACATTATCATAATATATGTTTAGTGTAATATATAGGAAGTATGTTTAAGATGTATACTATCTAATTTGAATTCGAACTTTGTAACTATCCCTTTTTTTTTTACATTATCATAATATATGTTTAGTGTAATATATGTTTAGTGTGTGGTTTGAGATAGTTGTGTGATTAAGTAATTCACACCATGACAAACTGATTTAGATTTAAGTTAGGTGGTTAGGAGTTGAAATTGGTTGGAGGTAGTGAGAAGTACCACTAATCAGAGTGGCATGAAGCATAATATTAGAGGTTGTGTGTTGTTTGAGAGGAGGTGTTGGAGTGAGCAATCGATTCTCAAAGAGGTTAGGATGACAAACTGATTTAGACTTAAGTTAAGCGGTTAGGAGCCGGAATTGGTTGGAGGTAGTAAGAAGTACCACTAATCATAGTGGCATGAAGCATAATATGAGAGGTTGTGTGTTGTTTGAGAGGGGGTGTTGGAGTGAGCAATCGATTCTCAAAGAGGTTAGGATTGAAGTAAATCAATGGCATAAATGTAATCTAGGGAATGTGGTTTAATGTTTAGGTAGGGAGGTTTGGTCTTATAGGTCTTGTGGTCCATGAGGTTAAAGATAGCCTATGGGATAGATTGCTTCTTTAACTGGTTGATGTATTCGGTGGCCCTTTTCCTGTAAAGCCTCACAATAAATGCTCTCATCATCTCAACAAACCCCTCACTAAATAGATTATCCAAGAGCTAAATGCCGAAAAATCTGCATAACTTTCCCTACTGTCTTTGAAGGCCTTGCATTCTAAAATACCCCTCGCTAAATAGATTATCCCAAGAGATAGTTGCTGGAACATCTACATAACTTTCCCTATTGTCTTTGAAGGTCTTGCATTCTAAAATGAAATGCTTTTCTGTTTCCACTTTTTAGAAAGAACAAAAAATACACTCTTTCCTCCCACACTACTTTTGGTTTTTTCTAGCGCCCTCTTTCACAACGGAGTTGATGAGAATTAGTCTTTAACTGAGAAATAAGAATTTTCGCTCTCCAAGAAATATTGGTCTCTATATATGTCTTTTGTTGATGATTATGGGTGAGATTAAACACTTCAATACAGTATTTTTTCTTTCTCCCTAGCTCCTTATCCCAATTACGCTTGTGGAACTTAACCATAACAAAAAAAAAATATCTTTTTATTGTTTATGGGACACTTGTTCAAGCAAATACCTCATTTACTAAATCATTTCTTATTTTGTCGCATCCAAGTCTTCTTTTTTTTTGCACAATATGTCATTAAAGACAACATTAGGTCATTTGCCCTCTTCCATTTGCTCATTTTTTTTAAATACTTTATGACTCACACCATAACAACTGCTTCAATAGGAGCAGCCCCTGTTTCACTTAACAAGATAACATAAGGAACTGCACTTTTAATTTTGAATTTGTTTGTAATCAAACACTTCTGAATTTTCTCAATTTGTTTCCAATGCATGTCACATGTAATGCTAGCCATAGTCCCCAACCATAGAGAATCACCAAAATCACTATAAGCCCAAAAAAAGTTAGTGGTTTTCCAGTCCCATAACTCTGCCGCTCTACACCTATTTTGAAAAGCATAAAATACTTTCGAACACCCTATGCCTCTCTACACCTATTTTGAAAAACATAAAATGCTTTCGAACCCCTAAAATTCTTTTCTTTCTACATCCATATCAACTTAAATAACTTTGCCTCTCTACACCTATTTTGAAAAGCATAAAATGTTTTCGAACCTCAAAGTTCTTTTCTTTCTACATCCATCTCAACTTAGATTTTTGTTAAAGTTAATTTCGAGATATTTGTATCCGCAATTTTTTCCAAAATGTTACTTTTAAAATAAAAGTTATATTGGTGTATCCCTGTAAACTCATTGTACTACGAAAAAAATTGTAAAAAATAAATAAATTTCTATAAAAGAGGATAACATTTGATGGCGTGAAAAAAAAATATAAATAAAAAATAAAAAATTCTATAAAAAAGGACTTTTATAGCATTTGATGGCGTAAGAGGGCTGTTGGAGATATTAATTAGTCAAATGAGGAGGAGGTTTGAGGAGTTTTGATACCCTATCCACCATGAGTGATTTGAGGAGGTTGTTCATGTACAATCCATACCATGGGTTACGGCCTAGTTACGTTCAATGCTTTGGTTATATTTTAGTGTATTATGTTCTTGTTTTCAAATTTAGTTGTGATTAATAAAAATGATTTGATTTCGAACCAATAGGGAATCCAACAACAAAAGATAGTTGGTTTTATTCTATTTTACTATTATTTTATTACGTTTTATTATTATTTCAAAAATGATATTTTTTCACTAATAAAGTAATAATTTATTATCATTATGGATTATTGAGAAGTCTAATTTATAAATGAAATGGGTTTTTGTTTTTGTTGTTTTTTGTTTTGTTTTATTATTATTATTATGAGATATTAGTGATACAATTCAATTAAAGATGTGTGAATATATTATCATTTAAAATGTATTTTAGTGCATAATAGATTAACATTTGACCAAACCCCAACACTTTAATTCACAAATTAAAACAATTGTACTCAGTCTTTCTTAAATAATTTACAAATTTTAATTATAAATTAACCCAAAAAAATATTTAGAAAAAAAAAAATAAAATAATAAAATTCATTTCATCTACTAATTAAACTAAATATTTTCAATAATACTTAATCCAAAATCTTATAATATTTTATGCCATCTAATTTACTCTTATCCATTTCTAAATATTAACAATTTCTATTCCATTTCTATTTTATTTCTTTAACAAACTAATTTTACCCTATATTTGCATAATATTTTTTTATTTTAGTTTTTTAACTAACCCGGGCTAAGACCTTACTCAGTGATTCAACTCCCCTAAGAAAGCCAACTTCAAAATCGATTCCAAACACCAAAACTCCAAAAGCCAGAATTAGTGATGGGATTTGCTTTCATATTTTTTATGTCCCCTTATACTTATACTACAGGTGTATGAGTAATTTCTAAAAAAATCTTAACCATAAAAATGTACCTCTGCTCCTTGATAATGCCTTCAGAATATTTTCACCAATTTTTTCCGGCCTTGCTTTCATCCCACCCGTAAAGATGTTTTTAAATTTAATTTTGACATACATCAACACGACCTAGGATACCGTTGACACTTTACAGAAATATTGTAGAAAATATCAAATTGGACTTAAGATTACATTTTTTTACAGCTAACTCTCTGGACTTACAGTCATGATAGTTCAATCACTACTTGAGGCCACCTTCTCCAGAAATCAATAACTAGCAGGCTGGAACAGTCAAGTTTACCTCTTTAAACAACTACCTATTTATACTCAGCAGAATTTAACAGTTGCGATGGTTCAATGATCTTCAATCACTACATAGGTTCATGGAGGCCACTTTTTAGAAAAATCAAAACTGAAGAGCCTTTTCCATTTATCAACACTATTAAAATATGGGACACTGTTTACGCTTTGAGGCTACCACCCAACAGTATTTAACAGTAATGACAGTACAGTCACTGCAGTGGCCCTTTAGTAAATGACTGTACAATCACTACAATGGTTCTTTTGCAGATTTTTTTTCATAATCAAACCAACTTTCTTTATCGATTGAAATTTTGATGTAATACTATGAATCTATACAGTTGTGATGAAAGAATGTGTGAGAAACTAGAATTTTTTTATTTTTAATTCCGAATTTTATGTTTATGTTTTTGGTTAGGACACCATTGTTAAAACATTAGCCTAGGATGACTGAAAAAACAAAAACACAAACTTGTTCAATTGGATTTTCTCCACACTTTCCATGGGTTTCTCCTTTTTGACTTCTTAAGGGAGACGGTATGGCTCCATGATCCTAACAGCTTAGCTTGGGTAAGGAGAGATAAGGGTCCTCTGGAAATAGACAGTGTGACCTGTTAGGACCAAACCCTACACAAGTCAACTGCACTACTTGCCACATGCAGTTTATATCCATCTATGAGATGAACAATAAACTCGAAAATTGCATGGGCATGTTTCTGCTGTAAGTCTGCCCAGCGTATTTAATGGATCATAGAGCGCTGGGTAAAATCTAAGGGAATGAATATGCAGTCAGTAGTAGTGCATTTAATGTTGCTGCTGAACTTTCCTTGAAATATAATCCAATTCATTATTTACATTTTGTTGTCTATTGATTGAGTTTAATATTTTTCATATTTATAATTCTTGTCTGAGTTTCGGTGTTTGGAATTGATTTGCAAGTAGTCTTACTCAAGTTCAAATCTTAATATTTTTCATATGTATATCTCTGGCCTCCAATTAATTTACAAGTAATTTCACCCGTGTTCAAATCTTAATATTTTTCATTATGTATAACTCCAACCTCCAATTGATTTGCAAGTAATTTCACCCTTGTTCAAATCTTAATATGTTTCATATGTATAACTCAGGCCTCCAATTGATTTCCAAGTAATTTCACCCATGTTCAAATCTCTGGAGGCGTCACTCATACACCCATAGCGTAGGAGGATACAAACAATATGAAAACAAGTCCCATCACCAACTCAGTGCTCTAAAATTTTGATGTTTGGAATCAATTTACAAATAGTCCCACCAGCCTGTTAACCGGAAATATAAAAATTTCTATTCTACTTCCATTTTGAGAATAAAAAGCTTAGAAATTGGAAAGTAAGATGTAAATTTTGGAACCACTAAAAAATGAAAGCTTTGCATTAATTGTGAAAGCTTTGCATTAAATTGGAAATTAATGAAAACTGAGAACTGGGTCATAAAATTTGGAAGTAGATTATTTTGAAATCTCCACGCCTGCCATATAATTTTTTTTTTACCTCCACCTCCAATTCCAAAGGCAGACACTGAGCATTTATTAATTGCAGTTGCAGTTTGACATCAGAGACAATGTCCATCAAATTCTTTGCAATTATTGAGTAGGATTACTAAAGGTGATCAGAGATAAACTCGTAGCATTTTGTACTGCAATGCCATTTTCTCTCGTCTTAACTGTTTATAATATCTGTATGTTCAACCGGAAAAATTAGAAAATAGATTCTGTTCAGAAATCGAAGGATTCAGCAGCTGCCATGATATTGAATCGCTTTACTGCGACAAAGCTTTTTATGTTGAAGGAAACGGAGAAGCAGGGGAAGAGCTATCATGGTTCAAGGAAGGTGTGGGTTGGTATGGGAATAGGTCTGGGGATGTGTCTTGGAACCGGCTTGATAATGAGGACCTATAAGGCAACTTTGGTACCTTTTAGAAGGCGCCTGCCGTGAGCAATTTGCCCTGCTTCAGGCAAAGTTATCGATAAAAGGAGATTTAATATACCCCTATGATAACCTTAGCTACGAGGAATTTCTTCACAGGTTCCCCACTGTTATCGATTGAAAATTCAACAATCGAGTTCTCTTTTAATAAAATGGAACATTTTCCGAGAAAGGGATCCTGCTGATAGCTCAAATATGATCGCTGGTTTGTAATTTTTTGGTCCGTGAATAAAGAATTCTGCACACAGAACCTCCAGAACTGTAACCTGGTTCGTAAATTTTTGGTCTGTGAATAAATAATTATGTACATAGAACCTCAGAGCAACTCCAGAACTACCTTATACTGAAAGAGGGAAGAGAAATTGAGAGGTTGTACTTTACTAGACAAAAAACTGTAAATAGTTGGATAGTTTTCACTGGGGAATCTAGTAACTTGGAGGTCTACATCCTTCCTAGGTAAACATACCAATAATAAAACCTTCTAACTCTATATGGATTCCACTGACGCTTTTCTCGCAATGATCATTCAATATATACCTACGCAGGTTTTTTCTTTTATTTTTAAACGGGTTATCTGTGCCATGGATTTTATATTTAAAATATATATATGTATTCTCGGTAAATATGTTTGTATTAAACGACACAAAGTTGGCATGTCTCGATTCAAAAACAAATTTCGCTTAATAAAATGAAATCAACAGTCGTAAAAGTTTTCGATTTTTTTAATCTCGGAGATGGCAATCCACGTGTTCAATTTTGTCTACTTTTTGGTACCGCATTTTTAATCTCGGAGATGGCAACCCACATGTTCAGTTTCGTCTACTTTTTGGTACTGTATGAAAGCATATATTTAGTGTATGGTCTGAGATAGTAACAAATATTCAGCGTGTCATAACGCATTTAATGAATGGTGGTTGTATATGTTTAATGTTTAATTTTGGCAAGGCCAAAAATGGCGGTTGTATATGCCCACCGTTCAATTTTGCCAAGGCCAAAATTGAATGGTGGGCATATACAGCCCTGCCCATTTAATGCCCTATAGCAGGGTATTTATTTTCAGTTGTTTGAGATAGTTTTTCGACCTAGGAATTCACACCATGACTAAAACGACTTCAATATGTGGTTAGGAGTGGGAATTGGTTGTTGGAGGTAGTGACAAGTACCACTAATCATAGTGGCATGAGGCAAAGGCACAACACTAGAGGTCAAATCACGTGTGTTATTTGTTACCCAAGAGGGGGTGTCGGAATCACGTGTGTTCCTTGAGTGAGGGGGTGTTGGAGAGAGCATTTAACCTCCCTAGTAGTGCAAAGAGGGGGGCGTTGTTGGAGAGCAATTAATCTCCCTAGTAATGCAAAGAGGTTAGGATTATGTTGTTTGAGAGGGGGTGTTGGAGGTAGCAATCAACTTTCTTGGTAGTGTAAAGAGGTTAGGATTGTGTTGCTTGAGAGGGGGTGTTGGAGATATAAATCAACCTCCTTGGTAGTGTAAAGAGGTTAGAATTGTGTTGTTCTAGAAGGGGTGTTGGAGATAGCAGTGAACCTCTCTAGTAGTGCAAAGAGGTTAGGATTGTGTTGCTTGAGAGTAGTGTGTTGGGTAGAGTAATTAATCTCCCTAGTACTGCAAAGATACCAAAGGTTAGGATTGTTTGAACCTTTATGCTAGTGCAAAGAGGTTATGATTGTTTGGGGGGGGTTAGAATTGTTTGAGAGGGGCCATTGGAGAGAGAAATCAACTTAGGTTAGGATTGTGTTGCTTGAGAGGAGTGTGTTGGAGAGAGAAATTAACTTCCTTGGTAATGCAAAGATACCAGAGGTTAGGATTGTTAACCTCCCTGATAATGCAAAGATACTAGAGGTTAGGATTGTTTGAACATTTCTGGTAGTGCAAAGAGGTTAGGATTGTTTGAGAGGGGGAGGTTAGGATTGTTTGAGAGGGGGTGTTGGAGAGAGACATCAACTTCTCATGTTGTGAAGAGGTGTTACGATTGGATGGCATGAGAGATATTGGAGAGATTAGTGAAACCATAGAAGTTTTTTATTCCTATCAAAGAGGTTAGGATGTGATGGCCAAATTTGATGGCAAAGGAGGTTGGGGTTTGATCCATGTGTGGTTTGAGCAGTTTTGATTCTGTATCAAAGAGGTTAGGATTTAATGGCCTAAGAGAGGTGTTGGAGAGATTAGTTAAACTATGAGGCAAACAAATGGCATAAGTGTAAAGAAATTTTGGTATTCCATCCACACATGGCATTAGAGCAAAGGAGGTTGGGATTTGAGCCATGTGTGGTTTGAAGAGGTTATTGGGCTACAATCCATACCATGAATTGAACCAATGATATTGTGATTTGTAAATTATGGGTTATGGCCTATCTATTTTGGCATTAGCATTAGAACAAAGGAGGTTGGGGTTTGAACCATGTGTGGTTTGAGGAGATTGTTAGGGTACAATCTATACCGTGAACTGAACCAATGATACTATGATTTGTAAATGATGTGCTATGGCTTATCTATTGTGTTAGCATAGATGCAAACTTTTCTATCCAATTTTATTTATTTTATTTCATTGCTTTACAAACTTTCTATCCAAATTTTGGTTCAATACTTTGCTTAGATTTCAATTCATTTTTTTCTATCAAATTTAGTTGTGATTAACAAAATAGATTTCAATTCATTTTTTTCTATCAAATTTAGTTGTGATTAACAAAATAAATTTCATTTCATTCTTAAGATGTAAGAACAAGTGGGGAATTTTATCAAAGTCCATGAAGCAGTGAAAGGTAGTTAGTTTTATTGTTTTTTACCATTGTTTCAACGTTATGCAACCAACTCATAAAATAGAAGAAAAGATAGATCAATGACTTAAAAATCATCCTCTTTGAGGGGGAAACCTCCTTTACATTACATAAATGAACAATTCTTGGATGATACAAATGAAAATACCTCCTTTGTATATATAGGAGTCTAAGGGGTCACAATATAATCAAAGCCTACATAACAATAATAATGTAAGGGCACAACAATAACAAAAGTGAGCTTCTATGGGGCACAATGATAATAATATGGGGGCTACATGGGCACAACAATAACAATATGGGGGCTACACTAGTATTATAGGGACCTAACATTAAAAAAGTGATATATTTTATGGCACACACTCGTCTTTGCATATAATCAAAGGAAACAATTTCATCATCATTATGGATTATCTATAGTTGATTTGTTTACCAATATATGGACTCTACCCAAGTTTAATAGCAAAGTAGGTGTGTGTTTCAACCTAAAATATCTACTGGAAACTGGGAGATTCCCTAGCTGGAAAGCGCCTACACCTAATGGCTTAAGCTGCTTTTATTGTTTACTCGCAGACCCATTATGCAAAATCCATGTAGGGTCTTTTCATTCACAATTCTACCTATCGGGCAAAGCACCTACCAAACATCTTGCCTCACCATCTCAAGTAACATAAGATCATCGAAAAAATTGTTGATACACACATCCTTACTCATACCCTTTTTATGTTTATTACTCATTGATTGAACTCACGTGCAAGATGCTAAAAAAATACAATATCTAATGTTCACAACATAATAGCCTTATGTGATGGTCTCCTAGAATTATACACCAATGGTCAAATACAGATAGGAAAAATGCTTATCCTTGTGTATGGAAACTAATGTTTGTCTCAAAACCAAAGGATTCGATTATTGGTAACAAAGGCCTTAACAAGATAAGTTGGCATCCCATGCTTTGATATATAAACTATCGCATACCCTCTTTTATGAGATAACATTCATGCTTGAATGAGGGAGGATATTAAATCTTTCACCAGCGTGTTGATATGAAGAAATTTCGGGGCTTTCCATTTCAGTTCATTCCTTAGAAAAACATTGATTTGGACACTCATTCACACAACATTAAATGATAGAGATAAAGATTCAGCCCTAGGAAACCCAAAAAGGAAAACTAGATCGAGTGAGGCTTTATTATTCTTGGAAATTTTACTACAAAGGGTGAGATATACATGTTCAATGTTTCACCCATTGTTACTCACAAACAACTCAAAATTGTAGATAGCCATGGATTAGAGATGTCTTCACTCATCATCGATAGGCTTCTTGACTCCTTTGTTCAATGATCATCAGGTGTCCTTGATCTCGGTGGATATCGAAGGCCACCCACCTATTCCACTTGATCCCATCACAATTTTTTTATTTTGGCAACTTTTCTATAGTTTTTTTGGTCTTGAACTTTCAAAGCCATTTCTAGGCCTTAAACAACATTTTTTGGCGAAACGAGCACTTGACCATTATAAACTATGAAGCGTAGTTGGAAATTATGTCACATGGTTCAGGTTTGAGTTCGAGTTCGAGTTTGAGTTCGAATTTTGTAATAAGGTTTAGATGAGTTTTGCCATGATATATATATCATTGACTTTTCAAAAAATATATTAAAAAATATGTATAGTTATTGATAACTATAGTTATATATATTTTGAATCAATTTAATTTTATAATTATAAAATTTAGTAATTCCTAATAGATATGTTATACATTATAATGGGATTTATAAATTTATAGATAATTTATTTCATGTATACATTAATGTGTGTGTGTGTGTGTGGTTGTTCATACCCCCCCTTAATTGATTCTTGGAACTCTTACCTTTATGATAGATAAATGGCTAGATCTACTTCTTGTTGTAAATATTGCATCCCCTCCTGAAGATCGTGTGCAGGTTGCTCACTATTTTTTATGTTGGGGAGCATCTCATCCCCTCTATCCAACATTGTAAAGATCTTCTCTATTAATTCGATGATTCACCCTTAAAGAAGACACATTTCTTCTGATAGATTATGGAAACATAGTAGTATCATTCATCTTTGAACAACTTGTATTAGAAGTTGATAGAGACCTGGGTTAAGAGATTTGGTTCGAATTCCAGAGGAAAAGGCTTCAACTGTTGAACAACAAAAATCATCATTTGACATGTAACATGGGACAATTGTGAGAAAACGTGAAAAACAGGTAACCTGGTGCTCTTGTCCATGTAATTCCATTCGAACTTGGAAGAATTTGTAACCCTACTCGTGTTGACCTTGGAAGAATATGTAACCCTACTTGCATATTGGAATTATCTGTAACCCTATTAACTTGCTTCACTAGTTTTTTTTGCTGTTGTTCACAGATTCCGTTTAGACAGAGAAGAAAAATCCACAAGTCATCGCCACATAGATTTCATACCCTTTTGATTTTTGAACTCACACAATCCACTAATATAGATTTCAAGTCTCAGTTTGAAAATCAAGTGTTAAATCCCATAGTTTGAGGGCACACTACACTTCCTTCAACCACACATTTGACTATGGAGCGAACCTAAATTGAACTTTACTCGAACCTAAGACAAATTTGAATTTGTTTTTGAGGTTTGTCAAACTTCGAACCTCAAGTTTCAAGTTCGATGAACCCTTTGACATTGGTTGGAAAATGTACTTCTTGGTTGGACCTTTCCAATGGGTCACTGATCTCCCCAAACATAGATCGTATACCAAAGTTACAACCCCAAGAAGTTGATGTTCAAAATTACCTTATCGAGGCTCACAAAACTTTTAGCGCTTCATCTCCTAGGGTTAGGTTTTTGGATGTTTAGTATTTCCTCATTGCTTCTTCATGATAAAAAGGCCTTGGAGCCTCATTGTAGTTGCCACATCTCTTCTTAGAGATAAACTACCATTGTTCAAGCTAGTTTTCCATCTTGCATTTATATAGTTTCAACACTTTCCATTTATTGATATAAGTCAAGTTTCAATGTATCTATGTATTTTGGTTACTAATCTATATATCATTTCATTCCCTTCATAAATTTGGATCAGTGGTATCAGAGCGGTGTGCTCTTTATCTGTTGTTTTGTGCATGTCCCCAATGAGGTCATCGTATAAGGAGTTAGGACTCAAATTGCTTGATCCCTTGCAAAATTGTCATCGGTGACCTTGATGGCTTCTCATGAAAAGAGAAAAGAAAGACGAGGGAGCAAGAGATATTATTAAACTACTACTAGAGGAAGCCCTCGAGTGTCAAAGGAACGAGATAATGGATATTTCTTCCCAAATCCTTCGAAAGATGCTAATAAATCATCTTCATCCAGCAGCCAATTTGGAGGTGGTTCCCAAATCCTTTGAAAGATGACAATAAATCATCTTCATCGAGGGGCCACTTTGGAGGCGCTGCCCACTTCAAGGTACAATTTAATTTTGATATTCCTATATTTGAAGGCAAAATAGATGCAGATGCTCTAGACAAATGATTAAATCTACTAGAAGTGTATTTTTGGATCCACAATTTTTTCGATAGAGAAAATAATACCTTTGCACTCCTTAAGGCTTCCCCCCATGTTGAGGAGTGGTGGGAAACTTATTGTGTGTAAAAGGCCATGAAAAAATCTACATTGGTTTTAGTTACACCCACTTGGGATTCTTTTAGGGATGTTGTTGAGGAACAATATTAACCTTTTGGAATCTACGATGACTAGTACATGACATGGACCACACTATGGAAAGAGAGAGACCAACCAATGCCAGAATTCACAAATATATTCCATACCTTGTGCATCAAGATGGGTATTAAAGTAAGGCTCTAAGTGACATCCAATTCTTAAGAATGATGGTTCCCTATATAGATACATCCAGACATATATGGAGTTCCTGGAGATCTCCTTACTTGATATAGCATACGAATATGTTGTCAAAATTGAGAAAAAAATTAAACAAAAGAAGTGAGACTTTAGGTCTGTGAATCAATCACATCATAAGTAGGGCAAGGGCATCCCCATATCACATAACAAAGTACATATATAGGGTGGACCATCCTAGGCTAACCCATCTGAGCCATAAATAAAGAATGGTAATGGGAAGACGAAGAAAGACGTGGGAAAGTGGTGTGAGTTCTGTAAGATCTCCTCACACAACACTAATGAATGTGACAAAAGGTAGTCATTGGTGGCCAAGCTAAAAGCCTCAGATTTAGACATAGGTTTCAACTCTAAACCAGACCTCAACAAGGGAAAATAGATCATTGATGCAAAATCTAGTGTCATCGTTGTCACCCCTAAGATCTAGCAAAATGAGCCCAAAGATTTGAAGGAAGGTGGGTGCTTATTTCACTCATATATGTGGGTGAAGGGTGATCCACTACATTTCATTTTTTATAGCAGGAATTAAAATAATCTCATATTATCAGAGGTCATTAAGCATCTAGGCCTACCAACAACACCACACCCACAACCATATATCATTGAGTGAATCCACCAAGGATGATATCTCTATGTCAGCCAATAGTGTCGCCTGTCCTGTTGCATCAATCCCTTTAAGGATGAGGTATTGTGTGATATTAATTCCATTGAAGTTTATGATGTTATTTTAGGCCAACAATACTTGTGGAAGTGTCATGTTGTATATGAGTCTACACCTCATAATATTATTATTACTTTAGGTAGAGAACTATACTGGATACCAAAGGTAGCCTTGCCTACTGCCATTTCTTTTATCTCTGCTAAACAATGCAATAAATTCATCCTCCAGACCAATAAATTTGTCTCTTCATGGTTTTCTCTTAAAGTAAGGAAAAGATTGTGTCCACATTCATGGCCTCCACACAGGGCTCCTTCACATAGTAGAGGTAAGTGGACAAGGTTGTGGAAGAAAACAAAGACATCTTCTCCTCGCCCATTGGGGTACCTCTGCACCGTCAAGTCAAGCATTCAATCGATCTAACCCCCGACGCACCTCTATCCAATGAGCCAATCTACCACCATTGTCTTCTAGAAAATGAGGAAATCAAGTGGCAGGTCCAAGAGTCACTCCAAAAGGGCACATCCAATTGAGTTCTTCACCCTATGGAATCCCAATTGTACTTGTGCAGAAGAAAGATGGGACTTGGTGACTCTGCATTGATTATCGAGTCTTAAACAAAATCACAGTCAAGAACTATTACTTAATTCCCCAAATTGGTGACCTTCTCGACCAACTCAAGGGGGCCAACTACTTCAATTAGATTGATTTGAAATCCAGCTACCTCTAAGTATCAATAGAATCGACTGATGAATGGAACATTACTTTGAAGTCCAAGGAGGGTATTTCTAAATAGATGGTCATGCCCTTTGATTTGACTAATGCCCCTACAAATTTCATGACATTGATGGATGATATTTTGCAACCTTTCACAAAATCTTTTGTAGTTGTATATCTAGATGATATCCTCATCTTCAACAAGAGTTGGGCAGAACACTTTCAGCATATTCAACAGGTGCTTCACACTCTGTGGAAACACAAGTTATGTGCTTACTTGGAAAAATGCCCATTCAATGTGAACAAGGTCCAATACCTAGGCTACATTATTGATAAGAAAGGTGTTCATGTGGATCTAACCAGGATCCATGTCATTTGAGATTGGCCAACCCCGACAACCCTAACAGAGCTTTGTAGCTTCTTGGACCTTTATAAATTCTACCAAATATTCATGTTGGGGTTCTCTTATATCACTTGGCCCTTAATTCAGTTGACCAAGGGTGGAGCAAAGACAATTTTTTTGGGGTTTGAGTCACAACATAAGGCATTCGATGAACTGAAACACCATATTTTCTTTGCACCAATCCTCTTTGTAACCACCCCCTTCCACATTTACCCAATTTCACCGGCCTTCCAAGTAAACATGAGACGAAGAGTTACTATGACATGACCTAACCTCCCAGTTCCATTTTAGGAAGTGGGGCCTACAAACTGACACATTGACAACCCATTGACATCCCCCAGGACACTAGGTCACCCAGAAGCCATTCCACCACCTCTGATGACAAAATCCTGAGGTGGAACTAATTTTTCACTGACCTAACCCCCAAACATACCCACAAGAAGGCATGCATGTGGTTTTTAGCCTCCAACTGCACTTGCAGTCCTAGCTCCATGTGGTTATGACCTAAAATCTGCAATTTAGAGAATGCAGTCCTGGGATCAGTGCCACCTTTTCATGGTAAGCTCCATACCACTACCCAAAACTTCCTGAAACTTTCCATAATCATTACTGACCTGAAAATAAGGCTACACATTCAAAATTGGAGGTATGTATTAACCTATATTTCCTAGAACATAATAGATATTTCTTCAAACACATGGCAAACATGTAAGCTACAACTTATGAATTCATATTTGATCATAAACTGAGAATCTTCACCTGAGAATCACTGAGAAAGCTCTAAACCCTCTCCTGCTAGTTGCAATAGCACTTGTTAGTCCATGCATTCATCAACCATTCATATATTCATCAAACCTGTCAAGACCCATAGACCATATACATCATATAACCAACATATAACCAACAAATAACCAGCATAGAAGCCATGGCAACCCAGCCATAATATCACCAACATAATCGATACATATGCTCATAGATCATAATAGGAAAATACTTCATACTAACATATGAAAATACCAACCAATTTAGGGGCTTCCATGTACCACCCGACCATATATTGGGTTGAATGAAATATTTCTTTCAGCCAATCACCCTCACGCCATAGTCCAAACATGAATGTGGGATCTCATGGAATAAACCAAACCAGGGCTTCCAAAGGCCAAACCACCTCAACCCTCAACCATAGTGATTCCACCTCCATAGTCGGACGTCACTAACACCAACTAGATCGGTCTCTACCTAGTTGTATAGGGCTCCACGAACTAGCAAGTAAAACCACAGCCTTTCAGGGCTCTAGAGCATTTTTCCAACCCGACTCTAGGGACTAGTAACTCAACCCACCAAGGGTTCCAAAGTGTTTGTCCTAACCTAGGCTCTAGGACTAGTAACTCAACCCAAGTTGTTCCAAGGCTTCCAAAGTGTTTGTTCCAACCCACAGCCATAAGGAATTATAAGAACTAACCATAAACAATCAAGTGGAAAAACTCACAACACCATGGCAATCCAAGAAATGGAAAGCCAAGGCTAAAGCCATTATCAATCCAGGAAATCTTCCATTCCAATGATAGCACATAACCAGATAATCGCATGCACACACCATGCATCCATAAATTAGCAAGGAAAACACACATGCAACCTAATACCTGCAAAGTAATCTAGTTGTAGTTGTTGATTGAACTGTTCCCTTATGCTTTCCCACTTTCCTTTGGCTTCTTTCTCCAAATCCAAGTGAATACTAGAGTGGTCCAAGCATTCTCCAAGAATTCTCTAAGTGTGAAAGAGTGTGAGAGAATGAAAGGAGAGCTCCAAAACTAAACTGGAAAAAAAAATATATATATATATATATTTGTCATTGAGGCCTCTATTTTCTTCATTTTCCTTCATTTTTCCTTCAATTTCCTCTCTTGTAAATATATGTCTCTTCACCTTCCTTTTCTCTTATTTCCCTTTTTCTTGGTAAATAAAATGCCAATTAATGCCTCTTTGCCTTTGCCAATGTCTTTTTTAATTTCCATAGCCATTAATTAAACCTAAAGTGACACCCACTAGGATGTTTTTGCCCAACATTCTGTTTGGAATATGTGTCCCATGACCTTGGTCTTATATTTTTTACATGGAAATTCAACTAGAGGTTGTTACACTCACCCTGCCATACCTGCAACAACTATTTGAGATTGAGATAAATTCCTATGACTATGTTATTGGTGCAATCCTCATTTATCATGGTAATTTGGTGGCCTATCATAGTGAAACAGTTTATGATATTGTCCCAATATACCCCACCTGTGATAAGGAGATGTATTCCATCGTCCAAGCATGTCGATTATGGGAGCATTATATTTTTGGGAAGGAGACGATCATCCACACTAATCTCAAGACTCTACTATTTATGATGACATAAGGGAAGTTATAGAATGACCAACATTAGAAATGTTCCACATACCTGCAACAATTCCATTTGAACATTAAATACAAGAAGGGTAGCACCAATCATGTCGCAAATTGCCTTAGTTGGCCCTTGGTTGTAGCACTAACCCTAGTTCTCAACTCTTGCGGGAACAAGACCTCTAGATAGACACAATTATACAATAGTGACTTAGAATTCCTTTCCACATACTGGATTTTGATGGCAGGCAAGTAAGTTCGAGGCTTCCACCTCCAAGGTGCAACGTTGTGCTACCTAGGCCACCTTTTTGTTCCTTCAAACGAAAGTGCCAAGGCTAATCTGTGAGGAACATTACAGTAGGGCAACAGGGTACTTTGGTGTGGAGAATATGGTTATAATACTGTGGAAATATTTCTATTAGTCAAAACTTCAATGGGATGTTAGCAAGTATATTAGGTCTTGCACCACTTGCACCATTTCTAAACCAGCCATTTAGAAGCAAGGCTTGTACACTCCTCTGCCTACTCCTGGGCAACCTTGGAAATCCATATTGATGGACTATACATATGGCCTTCATTCTACCAAGCACAGCAATGACTATGTGTTTGTGATCCTTGATAGATTTTCTAATTGGTCATTATGAGTGTCTGCAAGAAGAGAATCACAACAAAATCCACTACAAAGCTCTTCTTCGAACGAGTTTGGGTACATTGTGAGATCCCACGAACCATCATATTAGATCAGGATAGCAAGTTCCTAAGTGCATTATGGTCGAGCCTCTAGTCATTGTTGGACATCTAGCTCACCAAGTCAATTTTCTTACACCCCCCACATTGATGGAAAGATATAGGCCATCAACAGGATGATCATGCACATTTCTTGAATATACAACTCCAAGCATCCATGCACATGCGATGATAGTCTCCCTTATGTTCAACACAACTACAATAGAGCTCTCCATAGCTCAACTAGACACAACCCATTTCAATTGGGCTTTGGATTTCAACCATTGGGTCCTATTGATGTTGCACTACCCTTGCGACTACATAAGAAGATTTTGCACATGTTCAATCTAGAGTTGATAAAGCTACCAATTTTATTGAACAAAATCAACACATCTGCTAGTAAATCCATGATAGTTTGCAGAAATCCAACTTGAGTACAAACAACGCCGTGATTAACACCGGGTGCCACACAAGTTTCAAGTCGGAGACAAGGTTTAGTTCCATTTGCCAAAGGAATGCCTTGCAAGGGCCCATCAGAAACTTTGATCACTTTTTTATGGACCTTGCACCATCACCAAGGTTGTGAGTGGCAATGCTTTTGAGCTAAGTATACCCCACTTCCTTGGCCTACACCAAGTTTTCAATGTGGACCTCCTTCAACTTTCCACCATTATTGGACACATTAGAAATTGTAGAGAAAATGACACCGAAAAATCCCAACCCATATTGCATTGAACATGTGATAATTGATTATATCATTGACACACATATTAAAATCACTCGCCAATAGAGAATCTAGCTATATCGGGTTGTCAAAGCAGGTTGGCTCCTGAACGAAGGAAAGTGGCTAGAAGACAAGTTTTCCATCCAATGGAGGCACTCAACACAGTGGAGACCATTTCTTCCTAAGGAGTGGGGACTGATCTTGGTTGATAACAATTTCCACCCACCTATTCCACAGGCTAAAAACATAGTTTTCTATTTTGGTAGTTTTTCTATATTTTTTTTTTGTCTTGAACTTTTGGAGCCCTTTTGATGGCCTAAATGGTGTTTTTTAGAGATAGGAGTACTCGTAAATCATATACTTTTGAGTGTAGTTGAAAAAATGTGCTTCTCGGTTATACCTTTCCAATGGCCTACCGAGCACCCCAAACGAAAATTGTATGCCAAAATTACAACCCTAGGAAGTTTATGTTCCAACTTACCCTATTGGGGCCCACAAGCCTTTTGACATTTCATCTTCTAGGGTTAGGTTTTTTGATTTTTATGGTTTTCTCATTTCTTATTTATGATAAAAAGGCCTTGGAGCCTCATTGTAAGACAGTTCAATGAAGGCATGTAGCCATCACATTTCTTCTTAGAGATAAGCTACCACCGTTCAAGCTAGTTTGTTTTCACCATGCATTTATATAGTTTTGGCACTTTCCATTTATTAATAAAATTAAGTTTCATTGCATCTATGTATTTTGGTTACAAATTTCTATATCATTTCGTTCCCTTCATAAATTCGGATCATCCATGCATTATTCAAGCTCTCATATCTACTCTTCAAGCTTCCCACTTTCCCTTTGCATCTCTAATTTTTAATGTCCTTCTTCACTCTAGCCTTTAAATCTCCCATTTCGATGTCCTTCTTCACTCCCTCCAATTTTAGTCATTTTTCTTTGGAAGGCCAACCATAGCAATGGTTTGTTTCCACTTCCAACTTTGACAAAAAGACAAAATAAAATAAAATAAAGGACGTGAGCATTACAAAATTTACAAAAAGTTTGTCAAAGATCCTATTCACATCATATTGGAATTAAGTGGTTAACTCTATAGTGCATGGAATTTGCATTTTTATACTAGCCATACACATATCTCTTTATATATCAATGTGTGGGGTTTATGTCATGAATTACTCTTATTAATCCTAACTGAAGACACTACAAATATCTTCCATCTCATCCTCATGATCAATGATGATTTAAATGTCATGAGTCAAACCACTCACACGCCATGGATCACACCAATGGTAATGGAGCTAAGTAATTAGGAGTGTAGAGAATAGAATTTACATTTTGTACTAATCATACATAAACCTCCTCAAATGTAAATGTGTGGAGGTTTTTCCATTTATCGGTCATTCTAAATCCACCTAAGGATGATGTGAAGGTCCTCCATCTCATCCTGATTCAAATGAACTTAAGTTTTTGTTTAAGTATCCCTTCCATATTGGGCCAAATGTGTGATTTCAGCTTCACTCTTGATGTTTGGTTCCATCGACAGATCTCATTAACCTGAAATTTGGTACTTTTTCACTTAGTTGCATGATTTGGCCTTAATGTACCACTTGGTTCCCATGTTCGAGTCCCTTCTTGGTTAGGTGGACTAATTTTGTGTAAGGTGCATCAAATAAGGCCCTAGTTAGTTAAAGAAGCGTAGTCAGTTACAGAAGCCTCATCTAGGTCACTCGCACCTCAATCTTGTTTGGGAATGTTTTCTTATGATTGTGGCTTACTCAAAACCCTCTTTTCTTGCATGGTTTAATTGCACAATTTTCTCTATCTCAATTGCATTTATGATCAACTATGTATGCCTACCTATAGAATAAATGGTGCTTTTTCCTATATTAACATGTGGTGAGTTGACTAAAACATTTGAGGTTTCAATGGTCAACACTTGTACTTTGAAATTTATGGAGAGAATGGTATGTCCATGTTGTATGTAGTAGCTAATTATGAGATAAAAATGTGTTGAAATCACTTTGTGTTGCATTGTTACATTGTGTTTAGGGTCCTAGTATCTCCTAATGTTGGGGTCCTCTATAGGGGTGATCTATAAACTACAATGGATATTTCCCTAAAATAATTTGCCACAACATACCTTGCAATATTCTAAAATATTTTATTATTCAATTTATTTCCTTAGATCTTAGATTCACTATTATTAGCTTAATACTTAAATTTAATACTAACATTGAAGGAGGGAGTATATTGGAATATTATTAGCTCATTTTTGTGTTCACTTTTAATGCTAACATTAAAGGAGGGAGTATCCATAAAAATGAGCATAAGATGTATCATGGAAAACCTAATATAAGAGGAAACCTAGCTAGATGGTGAGGCATATGCTTTGTTCTCTTTTCTTCAGTTATGAAAATGAAAATACAAAGAAAGGAGCACTCATTATTGAGTTGCCTATGATAATATGGTTTGTATAGCTACTGCAAAATCTTCTTCCTCCTCCATTATGTTTTCAAATCCCACTTTTAGATGCTCTTCTCAACTATGGAATGAGTACAATGCTAAAAGAATGGCCCAATATTTAACATAGTATGATAGCCATCTAGGGTTAGGCATTTTGTGTAACATACCCCCTTACTATCTACAGCCCCTACTAAGGGTAGAAGGAGGCAGTTAATGTAAGGACTTGAGCTCCAATGTCCTGTTATGGAAATGAAGTAAAAAAAATTTGACCTTTTTTCACTCCCTCAAAACCTAAAACGAATGACATCATTTTTTTCACCTAGTCGATACCTTTCCAACGATATAAATTTTTCTCCAATCTGACTCTCGTATCAAATTTAGATGTGGTTGTTAAAGCCTTGGCTAATTAGATTGTGCCACATCATCAAGTCTTCCATGTGGCACCCATGTGGTTCTCCACATCATAGAACACATTACAGTTGTCGACCCATTCATAAACGTTAAACCCCTAACAAGGCCAACATATAACGCAATATATATATCTATATATATTACACAGGTGCGAGTCCTCTTCATGGCCATGACACCACCCAAGTAGAAGCATTCCCTGGTTGTCGACTCGTTCATATTGTAGTACCCTTTCATACAAATGAATGCCCATAAACTTAATTTCTCGATTTATATGGGTGAGAGCCCCTCCCTAGCCACCTCACCCCGGGAATAAAAATCCCGACAAGATCCAATATTGTTCCCCGTTGAAACATTGAGGACAACCTTCTGGGCTTTATGGCATTGTAAACTCAGTGTAAGACTTAACCTCCCCCTTGACAAGTAAATGAGCTTCTTCATACCACACAATGCTTGCCCCCATCAAACAGGCCCACACACCAAGTCAACTCGGGAAATAGATCTCAACGAGTTCTACCATGCTCTTCGTCCAAATTCTTCGGGGTTCGGGATCTCGGGTGACACTACTGGTCCTAAACTGTTATCACTTGAAAAATGATCACTTGGCCATTTCTAACTAGGTGGATCGAAATACACCGTGTAAGATTAATTTTACCATATTAAAATCACTTTTACCATAGGAAATAATTTAGTAAACTATTTTAATTAAATTATTTCTAATTAAAATAATAATAATAAAACCATGAGAACAATTGAATAAATCATTATTTATTTTAATTTTCTCTAGAAATAATTATTAAATCATTATTTGAGAATTATTTCTTAACATGTTTGATGAAATCACCTTGGAATAATTAAATAAATCTTTATTTATTATTCCTTATTCTTATTTTTGAAATAATTGTTAAACCATTATTTAATAATTATTTCAAATTCACATTTTTCTTAATCCTTGCAAAGTGATTAATAAATCATTTTATTTGTTAATTACTTCGATCATTTTCTAAATAAAGATATTTGACCATTTTTAATATCTTTTCCTTCTCCAAAAAATATAATAAAGTATTCTTATCAGTGAGCTTTTGATTTGGTCAATAATATTTTATTATTCTCCAATTCTTAATTGAACCCAATACTTTGCTGTAAATAAGAGGGTTTTCCATTCATTCTTCACCATTATCACCATTATAGCCTAATAACGTTTGAACTTCCATTTGAGTTCCATCTTGCTTTTGAGTTTTCTGCATTTTGACATAGAAGAACAAGATTGTTGAAGCACAAGGACATCAAAGGACCCATCCCACGGAGGGGGATTTACAAACCCATGTTGCAAATCTTCTTCACCGGGTGTTTAAAATTATTATTCATTTAAAAGCTTCCATTGGGTTATTACACTTCTTTTTTCTACTGCTATATGTTTTGGGCTTGCATTAGATACTTTCTTGCAGGGTTTCATCATGTTTTATTGCGGATATTAAGCATAGAAGCAGCCACATTTTGTTGTTAGGGTCACTTGTCACCAGTGACTTAAGTGAAGCATTTTTGGTAAACTTGTCTAAAATATTTACACTAACAAATGGCGACTCCAGTGGTGTAGTAATTCATATTCTTGGTGTCTGTTATTTCAGTGTCCTTCAATGTTTTTCTAGCTATTTTTAGCCTCTCAATTTCTATTTTTAAATCCACTTTGTTTTTTGGAAACAATTTGGTTTCTGTTGGTTTTTCACATCTTTTTGTAGGTCACAGGTACCAACCGAGCAGGAGACAACACAATATAGGTGAAATCTTCCGAACAAGAGTTGCGGGAGCAAAACACACTTTTTGGCCCATTATCTGCATTCTAGAACTCACTTTTCAAGCCATTTTCTGCATTCCAACGCACTTTTCAGGTCATAATCTGCATTTTGTCATTTTTCAGACATGCCCATTGTGTTGCATGTGTACTAGGAAGGTTTTAGGTTCTTTTCAAAGCCACCCCTAGGCCTAGATTCTATTTGTAATTTCTCATTGAGGAAGGGAAAACCCCCCTAGGGTTTAGAGTACACCTCCACCATTTAGGAAGAGATTTGTTGAGTTGAGGAGTTTAGGGTACAACAATTTCAACCACTGATTTCTAGGGTTTTGTCCACTATTTTACAACCCTTTTGGATGGATTTCTTCATCATTTTACTCCATTTAGAGTTTAGTGTTTCCTCCCCCCTTAGGATCCCCTTAAGTGCCCTATGTTTTTGGAACTTCTTGCATATCCTTTGTAGAATTTTTCACCTCTAATTTTTGTTGATTGTCTACACCATTTTCAGCAGCCTTGTGCCTTTAAATCCCAGTCCCTTAGGCATTATATATTTTGTTGACACCTAATCCTCAGTGATTGAGGGAATTGAATGTGAACAGTCATCAAGAAGATGAACTGAACGATCACATTCATGTATATAATAGATAGCTAGCTAATTGAATAAATGAATCAGTTTCCTGGAGTTACTCCTGGCCTGACATGGTATCAGAGCACAGGTCCCGGGTTCCTTTTTTAACCTTGCCTTGTAACTCCTCTGTCCACTGCCTGCCTTCTGCTCCTTTGTCCACTGCCTGAAGGAGAAACCCTGCCTGACAAGAAACGCTGCCTGACAAGGAACGCCTGAAGGTAACGTTGTTGATATATGAGCAGATTTGATATATGAGCTGGTTTCATATCTGTATTAAAAAAAAACGTTGTTGATATATGAGCAGATTTGATATATGACTGCTGGTTCCTATGCGTTGAAAGGAGTTGTAGCTGGTATATGAAACGCTATTGTGCAGAATCATTTAATTTTACTTTGAGATTTCTGCAATTTATTTTTTAAGTAATTACACAAATAAGTAGTTACCATGAAGATGCGGGGTTCATGACTCGGCGTTCTTGGCTACAACATGAGTTGTTCCATCTGGTCTGATTCTTGAAAGCCGTAGGTTATGGTTATAGCTATGAATTCCCGTGAAGAGACCCACCTCATGAACGAGGTTTGCCCCACAGCTATCGCCCATCATAACGCATCGACTGAAATCGGCGTAACGAGTGAGCCACGATTGCTCTATTTCCCCGCAGTCCATGGAGTGGAGCCATAGAAGTATGCCAAATGAATACTCGTAGGCTATGTGGAAACGGTACTCCAGAGCGAGCCTGAAATCCACAGACACACATATCACATTGGATTCCCTAACGAGGCAGTTGTAGAAGTGATAATACATTTGCCAGTCGGGTTGGCTTACACAAAACCATCCCCTGTGAAGATGGATCACCATGCGCACTCTTTGGTTTTCATGTTCCTGTAGCGTTGTCTGAGGAAGATAAATGTGCACCCACACTCTGGTTTCCTCGTTGACAACGACGTTTTTGGTGGCCACTCCATTGAAATGTTTAAATGTTAAATGCACAGTTTGAAAAGCTGGTGATTGAAACGCTGTCTGACATGGTTTCATTTGTATAGACTTTGAAAACTGTAAAGATATATATTTAAATGGTGATTGAAAAGCTGGTGATTGAAAGGTTGTTTGACATGGTTTCATAGACTTTGAAAACTGTAAAGAGATATATTTAAATAGTGATTGAAAAGCTGGTGATTGAAACGTTGTCTGACTGTAAAGAGATATATTTAAATGGTATAGCAGCAGAAGTTTCTCATACTTTTAGATGCCGAGGATAGCAGTAGAAAATTTGACTATATAGCAGCAGAAGTTTTTTTTTTCATAAGAGCATTTTTTTTGCCATCAGAAGTATTAGTCTATCAGCAAAAGTTTTTTTTTCAGCAGAAGTAATCTTTTACAGAATGCATTCAATCATCTCTATGATAGGAATAGTTCTCACTGGCAAGGAGAACTATCCTGACTGGTCCCGGATGGTACAACACACCCTCATCTTCAATGAGTTGTGGAAAGGAGGGTGTGTCGG
>APFE031509135.1:178377-207655 GCA_000404065.3 Pinus taeda | reverse complement strand
TAGTAGCCTTTTGACGCAAGCTTGCACCAGCCTGCAATACCCAGGACCATACATACAAAAATGCATCTCTAAAATATCCCATATAAGAATGCATTTAACTCCCTCACCAATTCCAATCTTAAAAATTTCATATTCTGGCAATCTCCATTCATATGTGGAAGCTTGTTTCAAATTTCTGACATACAACTATACCATTTGCATTTGGAAGCATAATTCACAATATACTAATCAAACCAATTTGGATACAGCTCAAGTCCAAAACTTCTAACCCAATCCCAAATTAAGTACCTTCAATCATGAACTTTAAATGCTTCCAATATTCACATGAGATTATACGCATCATCCCAAATTAACACCATAACTACCACTCATTCCCATTTCATATGGCTTTTATAAAAACCAATCACAAATCTTCATAGATTTTCATACTTATCATTCATATCAAAGAACCAAGTCATGCACCTTATACCTTAACGTACTCAATTCAGTACTTGAAAAGTATGAAACCCAAATTTCAAACGCAAATAGCTGTACCAACTCAACAATCTCCAAATCAAAGGTTTTAAACAACATTAAAGCCACCTCATAAATTAAACCAAATGTCAATAGGAATGTTTGACATTATATCAACCAAATTCAACTGCAAGGACATTCACAAACCTTTTTTCCTTTACAGCGCTTCAACTATTCGGTGCTTCCAATTCTTACTCGAACCCAGGCTTGTATATGCCCCTTTTTAATTGCGCACCAAAATATAACACATTTATTTCCTCAGTTTCATACTTTGACACTATCAATCAGTTACGATGTAATGTATTTCCATCATTACTGGTCGGTCTCAATGATTCGCACCTTCAACTTCCATTTGCCTCCTCGCTTTCCACAATTCGACATATAACATTTAATTCAACTTCGTATCAATGCTGCAACTCAATGTTAAATATATATTTGAATTTTCCATCCACAAGCCAACGATCACATTCAATTTATAAACCTGTCAATTCAATTCTCCTTTTGTTCTTTACTTACCACTGACTGCACGTCTACACCAGCGCCACACATTGATTCAAGACTGTATTCTAGATTCAGACATAGCGCTCTGAATCTGGCAAAACTCAACGCAGATCTGGCAATTACAAAGTTCAGACATAGCGCTCTTCCATGATTCTTCACTTCCGCATTTGAATTTCTTCAACTATCTGGCTCACGATGGATCCATTGCGTTCTCGATTCTGGTACTTGCCTCCATAGATCGATTCTCTGTCAATCATAATTTACCAACGCTGGAAATATCATTCCAGATTTCTGCACCCTTTCCTCAATTCACGATTTCTGGCATCTTAGAACTGAACTGAATGTGAAGCTGGAATCCAATAATTAAATTCAATTTAGAATAACCAGTAACTAAAAAAATTCATTACGTTTTCTTCATTCTAACTGAAACACAAATCTGAAGTCGAATTCTTCTGCTCAACTCAATCTGCGTTATGGATTACCCATCCATTGAATTTAAAAAAACCCCGTATTCAGCATTCGTTCCAACAATTAGAATTCAATGCTGTATACAACATAATTTCAACGCATTCACCATCAAATGTCAATGTAATACTACCCCATCGAATTTTCCACAACTTGAAAAATCGAATTTCATTGTAAACGCTGTCACCTGCGCCCTTCCAACTTCGAACAGAGATTTTAACATTCCACCATGCATGCATCGAATAGCAATTTATGCTATTGACCCTCGACTTTGCAAACTTGACATTGCAGACTTAGAAGGAATTAAAAAAACTGGTGCTCTCTGCTTCCATTTTCCATTAATCCAATTCAGACCGATATAAACAAAACCATTCATAAGCTCATGTCTAGGTAACAATGTCTATATTAAAATCAATCCTTTTAACTTTGTCACATAAATCGATTCCACCATTTCTTTGATTGCAGGATTCCATTAATCGATCTTTCCAATAATTAATTCCTCAACCATATATATATACATTTAACCAGAAAATACTATAGCTTTCGCAACCAACCTCAAATGTATATATATCAAAACAAGATTACTTACAGACTTTGTTTGACCTGATATTTCAGATTGATGGCCCTTACAAAATGCCAGAGGCGTACAGCCTTGGCTATTCAAGCCTTCTTCAACCACTCTCACTCACACTCACTCAATATTTTTCTCACAAAAAGCCCTCCTATTTATACAATTTCTAAAAGCCATCACATTAAATGCTCAATCTCTTAAAATCCTCAACAAACCCCTAAATCTCTCAACATCCCTAAAGGATAGGTGTTTATCCCTAAAATCCTTAATTTATTAAATATCCTCATATCCTTAACCAATTCTCTCATATCCTCTTAATTGATAAAAGGATATTTACAAAATCCTCACCTTCTCCTATTTTAATAACAAATTAATTAATAAAATATAGAAATTGTCACACCCCCTTTATCACATATTTACAAATGAAAAACATGGTCTCGATGCTCCTGCATCAGACTCCCAATGTTGAAATTGACCATGATCACCTGATCATGTGTTTGGATTTGTGTATGCCTGGATCCCAGATTTTATTTTGTAATCCTTCCGTGTTTGTCGATTGCTTCACTGCTGTTGTCATCTGTTGTTGTCTTCCAGGTTTCCATATTTTGTGCTGTAGTGCTCCACTTGCTCTGCTCTTGCAATCTTTCACTGTCATTCTCTTGTTGTCGCTCTTTTTCTTTCTTTCGGCTCTCTTCCTCTGGGATGTCTTTATCATCAACCTCCTTATCAACTCAATTTCTCTGTCCAGTATGTCCTCTGTTTGCTGATTGTTTCCATCCCTTGGTTGCTGAATTCTCGTTCTTGCTTGCTCCTCACTTGTTGCTCTAGTTGTCACTATGAATGTTGTGGCCTCCCAAACTTCCTTTCCCTCTGCAACACTCCTTTGCTCGTCACCAGTTGAAATTTCATCTGCAATTTCTTCTTGATTATCATTTATGACAACTGATTTGTCATCCTTCATCAGCAATCTACCCTGGACATTCATCCTCTGTTCTTCCAAACCTGCAATCACACACAAATCGTTAGTTTTAAAATCACAAGACCTTACGGTCTTGTCTGATGCTTCACTCATCAAATCTTTGGGCTGCCTTGAATCATTCATATGATTCAACTCCTCTAGCTCGTCATCACTTTCAAAAAGTAATGGTCCAGTCTCTGGGTAACATATCGAAACTTCAACGTCTTCCTTTTGCTGTAGCTCAACTGTTTCGAGCTTCTCTATCCTCTGTCTGGCATCAAGAACTTGTTCAAGTTCCCTTATTTCCTTTATCAACTGCAAATTTACCTGATGATTCCACTTCTCTTGTAGTCTCCGCCACCTCAACTTCTTCCTCATGACATAGCCATGCTTCTGGTTTTCCTCATTTCTTTGCAACATCTCCATTAACACCTCAAGCTGAACTGCGATCTCAGCCTTCTCCCTTTCATATTCCTTTTTGCTTAACTGTCGCTGTATGCCAACTGCTTTGGCATCCTTCTCCTTTTGTCCTCTGTTGTGGTTGATTTCAGAACCTTTGTGACGACTGTCACTTTCCATCTCTATGAGTTGTACTAAAGCCTCTCCAGCAGCAAGTCCTATCTTGCCGCCACTCACCTCACCAAGCCCTCCTCACTCGGTCTTTTGGCAAGCAATTGGTTCTATCTCTGGAACCTCCTTTGAGCACTTCTCTTTGCTCTTCCTGGCTTCAACTCATCTGCCTGTTCACAACTGTCTTCCTTATCCAATCTCTATTGGATTTTCTCAAGGTTCTGCCACCTCTATGTTTCACCTAGAAACTTTCACCAGCTTCCGTTATCTGTTAGTTGCAATAATATTTCAATGCAAAGACTACAATATTCAAATTCAAATAAACCCATATCACCTTACCTTCAAGATCTCGTCTGATCTTGTCCTTCCATTTGTCTGTACTTCAATTACCTTCAGAACCTCACCACTTCTGCAAATCTGTTCCGGCAAATCTTTATGCTTCCTCTGCAAAATTTCACTGTCAATCAGATTTTAAAATCTGATTCTCTTTTCCAACCTTCTGGCAACTTCAGCTGTCAGCAACAATTCCCTCTTTGCTGCAACCATCAATTCTCATTCCATTTCTTGTCAGTAAAATTCAAATCAAAATTAACCACACCCAATACCTGCTCAATTCTTCAGCTGTACTCTGGTTTGCTTTGACTGTCAGATTAAAATCTGACTTCCTTTGCCTTCATACACATCTGCTATTTCATCATTCATCACACATTCAGAATACATTTCAATTCAACAAAACCTTCTGTCTTCATTCAGAAGATAAACATTCCAACAGAGCATTCCGGCTCTGATACCAAAAATGACGCAAGCTTGCACCAGCCTGCAATACCCAGGACCATACATACAAAAATGCATCTCTAAAATATCCCATATAAGAATGCATTTAACTCACTCACCAATTCCAATCTTTAAAAATCTCATATTCTGGCAATCTCCATTCATATGTGGAAGCTTGTTTCAAATTTCTGACATACAACTATACCATTTGCATTTGGAAGCATAACTCACAATATACTAATCAAACCAATTTGGATACAGCTCAAGTCCAAAACTTCTAGCCCAATCCCAAATTAAGTACCTTCAATCATGAACTTTAAATGCTTCCAATATTCACATGAGATTATACGCATCATCCCAAATTAACACCATAACTTCCACTCATTCCCATTTCATATGGCTTTTATAAAAACCAATCACAAATCTTCATAGATTTTCATACTTATCATTCATATCAAAGAACCAAGTCATGCACCTTATACCTTAACGTACTCAATTCAGTACTTGAAAAGTATGAAACCCAAATTTCAAACGCAAATAGCTGTACCAACTCAACAATCTCCAAATCAAAGGTTTTAAACAACATTAAAGCCACCTCATAAATTAAACCAAATGTCAATAGGAATGTTTGACATTATATCAACCAAATTCAACTGCAAGGACATTCACAAACCTTTTTTCCTTTACAGCGCTTCAACTATTCGGTGCTTCCAATTCTTACTCGAACCCAAGCTTGTATATGCCCCTTTTTAATTGCGCACCAAAATATAACACATTTATTTCCTCAGTTTCATACTTTGACACTATCAATCAGTTACGATGTAATGTATTTCCATCATTACTGGTCGGTCTCAATGATTCGTACCTTCAACTTCCATTTGCCTCCTTGCTTTCCACAATTCGACATATAACATTTAATTCAACTTCGTATCAATGCTGCAACTCAATGTTAAATATATATTTGAATTTTCCATCCACAAGCCAACGATCACATTCAATTTATAAACCTGTCAATTCAATTCTCCTTTTGTTCTTTACTTACCACTGACTGCACGTCTACACCAGCGCCACACATTGATTCAAGACTGTATTCTAGATTCAGACATAGCGCTCTGAATCTGGCAAAACTCAACGCAGATCTGGCAATTACAAAGTTCAGACATAGCGCTCTTCCATGATTCTTCACTTCCGCATTTGAATTTCTTCAACTATCTGGCTCACGATGGATCCATTGCGTTCTCGATTCTGGTACTTGCCTCCATAGATCGATTCTCTGTCAATCATAATTTACCAACGCTGGAAATATCATTCCAGATTTCTGCACCCTTTCCTCAATTCACGATTTCTGGCATCTTAGAACTGAACTGAATGTGAAGCTGGAATCCAATAATTAAATTCAATTTAGAATAACGAGTAACTAAAAAAATTCATTACGTTTTCTTCATTCTAACTGAAACACAAATCTGAAGTCGAATTCTTCTGCTCAACTCAATCTGCGTTATGGATTTCCCATCCATTGAATTTAAAAAAAAACCCCGTATTCAGCATTCGTTCCTACAATTAGAATTCAATGCTGTATACAACATAATTTCAACGCATTCACCATCAAATGTCAATGTAATACTACCCCATCGAATTTTCCACAACTTGAAAAATCGAATTTCATTGTAAACGCTGTCACCTGCGCCCTTCCAACTTCGAACAGAGATTTTAACATTCCACCATGCATGCATCGAATAGCAATTTATGCTATTGACCCTCGACTTTGCAAACTTGACATTGCAGACTTAGAAGGAATTAAAAAAAACTGGTGCTCTCTTCTTTCATTTTCCATTAATCCAATTCAGACCGATATAAACAAAACCATTCATAAGCTCATGTCTAGATAACAATGTCTATATTAAAATCAATCCTTTTAACTTTGTCACATAAATCGATTCCACCATTTCTTTGATTGCAGGATTCCATTAATCGATCTTTCCAATAATTAATTCCTCAACCATATATATATACATTTAACCAGAAAATACTATAGCTTTCGCAACCAACCTCAAATGTATATATATCAAAACAAGATTACTTACAGACTTTGTTTGACCTGATATTTCAGATTGATGGCCCTTACAAAATGCCAGAGGCGTACAGCCTTGGCTATTCAAGCCTTCTTCAACCACTCTCACTCACACTCACTCAATATTTTTCTCACAAAAAGCCCTCCTATTTATACAATTTCTAAAAGCCATCACATTAAATGCTCAATCTCCTAAAATCCTCAACAAACCCCTAAATCTCTCAACATCCCTAAAGGATAGGTGTTTATCCCTAAAATCCTTAATTTATTAAATATCCTCATATCCTTAACCAATTCTCTCATATCCTCTTAATTGATAAAAGGATATTTACAAAATCCTCACCTTCTCCTATTTTAATAACAAATTAATTAATAAAATATAGAAATTGTCACACCCCCTTTATCACATATTTACAAATGAAAAACATGGTCTTGATGCTCCTGCATCACTTTCAAATAGTATTTAGAACTTGTTTCCATGTGTTCTAATGATATGCAATCATGATATCATTGTATTGGTTCTTTGGGTATGGTAAGTGTGTGATGAGATGATCGCAATATCGCAATCAGAGATTTTGGAGTAGAGGGGAATGGATATAGCCAAAGGCCTTTTGCGATTGCGAAATCACGAGGAATGATGTGGCATTAGAGCGGGCCCAACTGATGATTAACAAGCACAAATTTTCTTTTGAGTTATTCATTCTTATGATTTTATTAAAGTCGCAACTTTTACAAGTAGCTTTATCACAATCAGAGGATCAGAGGTGAAGGGAGTGGCGAGCCTTTTGCTAATTTGCGATTCATCTAGACGTGACATGTTTATAGATTGCGTTAATTGTCAGAACAAAACTTATAACAAGTTTCCAAGAATATTGAAGTGGAAGATAAATCCACATAAGTGCATATTGAAGAAAAACCCTTCACGAATAAGCTTGATGAAGCCTGGAAACAACTTGATCAGCAACTTAAAGGACAACAAGGGGCAGAAAATATTAAAAAGGACAAAACATTCAACACACCCCAAAACACTGGATAGAGCTCATCTACTGATAGGGCTTATGATAAAGCTGTACACTATATCCATAGGTATATCACCAAGAATGATTGTTGATGATGTTTCTGCCCTTCTCCTTTTCCTCTGCCTTTTCACCACAGCCCAATGTTTGGGACTGTAAAAGACGTCAAGAGGAGGGATTTCTTCCACTTTAAGGACAATTTTAGATGAAGGGAATGCCATGATGATCTCAATTTCCTCTATAGTGTAAGACTCTTGAACACTTAGAACTTCTTACCAAAATCATTCTTTTTTCACTTCTCTACTCCCCCCTTATACTCTTCTAAGACTCCCTTTTTATACAATCCCATGGTCCGTGGACCACGGGTAGATCTTTATAGCCAACATGATACTTCACAAAACAAGGGCGGATAACCCTTTGACCTATTCATGCTTCGCGACCACAAAATGCGGAGACTTTACATCTTTATTACAAAATTTGGGCCTTTTGCCCCAAAACATGGGCTTTTAGCTCCAAAGCTGGCTCTTGGGGGAACCCATTCCCAACACAAGGCTAGGCTAAAATCCACTGTCGAAACCCGACAAAATACATGCCAATGATGACAAAAGAACCAAATACCAACATGCACATATTATGCATGTCAAGACTAGCTATGAAATTATACATGAAACTTGTTACCTTCAAGTATTTCTGTTGAAGCTGCTTGATCCAACTTTTCCTTGCTTTCCTTTGCTTTCCTTATCCATCCTTTGTTTACCTTATCCTTTCTTTGCTTGCTTGTTTTCCTTCTCCTCTCAGTGCCCTTCTCCTCTCTAAGACTAATTCCAAAACTTAACTGACAAAAGGCTACCAACTAATGCTCTGATCTCTTTTTATTATTCATGCCTCTAATTTCTTCAATTTTCCATTATTTTCCTTCATTTTCCTCCTCACATGCAACCTGTGACCTTTCACCTCCATTTTCTCCTAATTTTCTTTATTTTCATAAATAAAATGCCAAAAATACATTTTTGCCTTTTCAAAGCCTTATCCATTTCCTTTGCCAATTTCCCTTAGCCACAAACACATAAAGCGATGCCCACTAGGATATTTTTGCCCAACTTCTACCTTGGAATAAGTGTCCCTTAACCATGGTCTTATTTTGCCTTTATTATATGAACTTCTAACCAGGGTCTGTTACAAACAGTTGAGGTAAACAGTGTTGGTAATTCTTCAATTTCATTTTCACAGGATGTTATTTTGTTGGAATCCTTGAGGTACCCATTTCAGGAACTAGCATGAGACTCCTTACTATTATGGGGTATAAATGAGGAGGACTTGATGTTAATGGCCAAGGAATGACTCAGCTATTGGGGGCTGTACAAATACCTGGATTTGCAGGATTTGGATACATTGAAGGAGAGAGTTCGAAAACCTTTGAATTAACATTTGTTGTTGCCACCCTTTGAATTACCTTAGGTCCTTCACTTTCAAGAAATTGGTACATGGATTCCCACGAGGGTGTTCCACTGTCTATTGTGCATGTAGTGTCTGAGAAAAGCGAGGGCATTTCTATTCCATCAGAAGCAGAAGGTGTGGATTGTGAAGTCTCCATGGCTTTCTTTCCTTTCTGTTTTTGGTCATCCGGTTACACTGCTTCTTCTCGGGTTTAACCTGAAAATTGAAAACACAGAGGAATGAAGAGAAATAGGTCTAAAATGTAGAATAATTTCAACATACAAGGCTTGAAATGATTGCAAGCATAGTTTAAATGTGAACAAATCCATATACAGGCCATCAAATCACCTTGGGGCTTTAAATCATAAATATTGTTAGTGGTCTTTAATAATTGAAATCATGGCTTCGCGTGGTAATTTATTATCTCATTAGTAGATCATATTGGAAAAACCTTTCAAACAGTATTTAGAACTTGTTTCCATGTGTTCTGACGATATGTGATCGTGATATCATTATATTGGTTCTTTAGGTATGGGAAGTGTGTGATGCGATGATTGCAATATTGCAATCAGAGATTTTGGAGTAGAGGGGAATGGACATAGCCAAAGGCCTTTTGTGATTGTGAAATCATGAGGAATGATGTGGCATTAGAGTGGGCTCGATTGATGATTAACAAGCGTGGATTTTCTTTTGAGATATTCATTCTTATGATTTTATTAAAGTCACAACTTTTACAAGTAGCTTTATCACAATCAGAAGATCGGAGGTGAAGGGAGTGGCGAGCCTTTTGCTAATTTGCGATTCATCTGAACGTGACATGTTTATAGATTGCGTTAATTGTTAGAACAAAACTTAGAACAAGTTTCCAAGAATATTGAAGTGGAAGACAAATCCACATAAGTGCATACTTAAGAAACACCCTTCAAGAATAAGCTTGATGAAGCCTGGAAACAACTTGATTAGCAGCTTAAAGGACAACAAGAGGCAGAAAATATTAAAATGGACAAAACATTCAACACACCCCAGAACACTCGACAGAGCTCGTCTACTGATAGGGCTTATGATAAAGTTGTCACTACAAAGGAAATTGAGATCATCCTAGCATTCCCTTCATCTGAAATTATCCTTAAAGTGGAAGAAATACCTCCTCTTGACGTCTTTTACAGTCCCAAACATCGGGCTACGATGAAAAGGAGAAGGAAAAGGAGAAGGGCAGAACCATCATCGACAATCATTCCTAGTGATATACCTATGGATATAGTATCACTACAACAAAACATGCAATGTGCGCTAGATTTAGCACCAGATTTTAATGCATTTTTTCTCAATTGGGATGAGCAGTTTGTCGCTAAATTTGGCTCTATTGAACAATTTTTAGAGCGTCCTTTTTTGCGCCAAATTTTTCATTTTTTTTACGCCAAAGTTTGCATCATATTTTGCACCAAGATTGCATTTGGTTTTACAACAGGTTTTCCTTCTAGTTTTGTGCCATTATTTGCATCTATTTTTGCATTATTTTTTGCTTCCTGTTTTGTGCCATTCCTTGCTTCTAGTTTTGTGTCGTAATTTGGATAGAGTTTTACACCATATTTTGTATCTGATTTAGTACCTTTTTTTGTATTTAGTTTGTGCTAGTTTTTGCATCTAATCTTTCCATTTTTTGCTTCTAATTTTGTTCTTATTTTTACATCTATTTTTGCGCTAGTTTTTTCTGCCCTTTTTACACCTTTTTTACATCCAATTTTGTAAAATATGTTGAATCTGATTTAGATCAGAGATAAAGACGTGCAGCATCGACATAAGGTATAAATACTCTAATTGACTGAGCAAGGCTGCCTTGGATCCCTAACCTCAAATCCGTGTGCTCGTTCCCTATATCCAGCAGTAGCAATAGTTTTAGTTGAACTAGTAGCATGGGTAGAAGCCAAGGTACCTTTGCCGATGGGTCCACTTCAATGGGTTCCTTGGCAATGAAAGATTCCGCAACATCCCCCCTTTTTGCATCCTATTTTGCACCATTTATTGCATCCAATTTAGCATCATTTTTAATATCATTTCTTGCATCCAATTTTGCATCCTTTTGAGAATCTAAATTTGCATCCTATGTTGAACCATGTGTTGCGTCCACCTTTGCATCCCATTTTGTGTCTAATGTTACATTCAATTTTGAGCCATTTTTTCGTCTACTTTTGCATTTGTTTTTGCACCAAGTTTTGAATCATTTGTTGCAGCTCATTTTTCATCCAATGTTTCATCTCAATTTGCATCCAAATTTGAGCCATTTTTATGCCCATTTTTGTACCATTTTTTCTACTTTTGTGTCGAATTTTGCACCATTTTTATGTCCACTTTTGAATCCTTTTTGGTGTCTAATTTTGCATTCTTTCTGGCATCCAAATTTGCATCCTTTTTTCTGCCACATTTCGTGTCCACATTTGCATCTCATTTTGCACCTAGATTTTAGTTTGAATTTTCATCTAGTGATGGATCATATTTGGCATCCTTGGTTTCACCCTTTTTTAGTCCCATTTTTCATCTTGTTTTGTATATTTTCTTACATTCCTTTTGTACCCAATTTTGAATCCTAATTTTACACCATTCTTTTCATCCTCATTTTGGTGTCCATTTTTGCATCCTTGTTTGCGCCCAATTTGGTATCCTTTTGTATGCCCTATTTGGTTCCCTTCTTTGTGTCTAGTGTTTCACCCTTTTTTAATTCTACTTTAAAACCCTTTTTGTGTCATTCTTTGCATCTTGTTTTGATGGCTAGTTTAACATCCAATTCTACTCCCAATTTTGCATCCATGGTTACATCCACTTTTGGCTTCTTGTTTAGAGTTTTACTTTTATTTCCATTTATGAGCCCCTTTATGGGTTCATTTTACTAATTTCAATTACTTAGTGAAACATATTACATTTTCTAAATATCATTTTGATGTAGGATCTGATGCATATTTAGATGAACATAAAACCCTCTTAGTTTATACCAGAAACCTAGGACAAACTGATTAAGAGAAAGGTTGTTCTAAGGCTCAGGATTCTTAGTCGATCAAGATGTAGAGTATAGATTAAGAAAAATAGAAGGAATTTCTGTGAGTCCTCACATGCAGGTCATGTTGGAGTTTTGAGTGTAGCCGGGAAGCGCTCCTAGCTAGCTCCAAAGCTTGGTCCTACACATAAGCAACCTTAACAACATAATATCTTGATAGTCAAAACTATCAGAAACATATAAATATTAATGAATAAATAAATATAAACCAAAATCCCATACATTCATTAGTTAAATGGAATAAGTAAAGAATTAATAGCAACATATGGAAGGAAGAACAACCGATCTATATTAATAAAGGAGTTGGAGGAAAGTTACAACCATCAGATGCAGTTGCAGCAACACCTCCCCCAACTCCTAGCTCCAAAACTCTCCCTCTCATGATATATCTCAGCAGCACGACAATACAATAATTACCATCCTTTTCTCAATGGCAAAGCCTCCAATATATAGGAAAGTGAAGGCTATGAAGATTTCCCAAATTCCTCATTAGTTCAATTTGGGCAAAATCTTTTGGGTGAATAATGTTTCCTCATATAAGAATGGCCTTTTCCACTTTTTAGATGCTTTTGTGCTTAGGAAAAATCTTCCCCATGCTTTATGGCTCTTTCCCGTTTTGGTATGCTTTTATTTTTTAGGAAGAATCTAAAGATGAGGATAAAGAGATCACATTCCGCCATATGAGTTTCCAAAAGTGAACAAGAATGTCAAATTCTAGTTAACTTGAGTTTTTCCCTCGTGACTGAGTGAGAATTTTGGTAACAAAAGATAGATGAAGGGCAGAACTTGTTATAGACCAGGATAACGTGTTCCTCATGGTACATAACTTGTATTATTATCTTATATGGTCTAGGAGAGAGGGGTATTTCAACGAACAGCATAGTATTCTCCACCAAGATGATGATGAGATATTTTCATGTATAACACAATTAAGAAGATATCACAATTCAAATTGATAACTTAACATTTGTAACCAAATTTAAGGGTAATTGACAACATTCATCAAAACGATAGTAGTATCCTCATGTATAACAATTCTGCATCAAAAGTTCATTGACAATTTTCAATATACATATATGAATACTAAATCAACACTTATCGCAGATATCATTATTCCAAGGTAAATTGACGACATTACATCCAAAATAGTAATATCATCATACATAATGATTATCCATCAAAAAGCATTGACTATTTTCAACACATATATAAAGTAACAAGATAATACTAATAATATCCTCATCATCTTATATCATGAGAGGGAGAGTTTTGGAGCTAGGAGTTGGGGGAGGTGCTGCTGCAACTACCTCTGATGGTTGTAACTTTCCTCCAACTCCTTTATTAATATAGATCGGTTGTTCTTCCTTCCATATGTTGCTATTAATTCTTTAATTATTCCATTTAACTAATGAATGTATGGGATTTTGGTTTATATTTATTTATTCATTAATATTTATATGTTTCTGATAGTTTCGACTATCAAGATATTATGTTGTGAAGGTTGGTTATGTGTAGGACCAAGCTTTGGAGCTAGCTAGGAGCGCTTCCCAACTACACTAAAAACTCCAACACAACCTGCATGTGAGGATTCACAGAAATTCCTTCTATTTTTCTTAATCTATACTCTACATCTTGATCTACTAAGAATCCTGAGCCTTAGAACAACCTTTCTCTTAATCAGTTTGTCCTAGGTTTCTGGGATAAACTAAAAGGGTTTTATGTTCATCTAACTATGCATCAGATCCTACATCAAAATGATATTTATAAAATGTAATATATTTCACTATGTAATTGAAATTAGTAAAATGAAACCATAAAGGGGCTCATAAATGGAAATAAAAGTAAAACTCTAAACAAGAAGCCAAAAGTGGATGTAACCATGGATGCAAAATTGGGAGCAGAATTGGATGTTAAACTAGCCATCAAAACAAGATGCAAAGAATGACACAAAAAGGGTTTTAAAGTAGAATTAAAAAAGGGTGAAACACTAGACACAAAGAAGGGAACCAAATAGGGCATACAAAAGGATACCAAATTGGGTGCAAACAAGGATGCAAAAATGGACACCAAAATGAGGATGAAAAAAATGGTGTAAAATTAGGATGCAAAATTGGGTACAAAAAGTATGTAAGAAAATATACAAACAAGATGAAAAATGGGACTAAAAAAGGGTGAAACCAAGGATGCCAAATATGATGCATCACTAGATGAAAATTCAAACTAAAATCTAGGTGCATAATGAGATGCAAATGTGGACACGAAATGTGGCAGAAAAAAGGATGCAAATTTGGATGCCAGAAAGAATGCAGAATTAGACAACAAAAAGGATGCAAAAGTGGACATAAAAATGGTGCAAAATTCGACACAAAAGTAGAAAAAATGGTACAAAAATGGGCATAAAAATGGCTCAAATTTGGATGCAAATTGAGATGAAACATTGGATGAAAAATGAGGTGCAACAAATGATTCAAAACTTGGTGCAAAAATAAATGCAAAAGTAGACGAAAAAATGGCTCAAAACTGAATGTCACATTAGACACAAAATGGGATGCAAAGGTGGACACAACACATGGTTCAACATAGGATGCAAATTTAGATTCTCAAAAGGATGCAAAATTGGATGCAATAAATGGTATTAAAAATGATGCTAAATTGGATGCAATAAATGGTGCAAAATAGGATGCAAAAAAGGGGGGATGCTGTGGAATCTTTCACTGCCAAGGAACCCATTGAAGTGGACCCATCAGCGAAGGTACCTTGGCTTCTACCCATGCTGCTGGTTCAACTGAAACTACTGCTACTGTCATATATAGGGAACAAGCACACAGATTTGAGGTTAGGGATCCAAGGCAGCCTTGCTCAGTCAATTAGAGTATTTATACCTTCCGTCGATGTTGCACGTCTTTATCTCTGGTCTAAATCAGATTCAACATATTTTGCAAAATTGAATGCAAAAAACGTGTAAAAAAGGCATAAAAAACCAGCGCAAAAATAGATGTAAAAATAAGAACAAAATTAGAAGCAAAAAATGCCAAGATTAGATGCAAAAATTGGCACAAACTGAATACAAAAAAAAGCACTAAATCATATGCAAAAGATGGTGTAAAACTCGATGCAAATTACGACACAAAACTAGAAGCAAGGAATGGCACAAAACAGGAAGCAAAAAATGATGCAAAATTAGATGCAAATAATGGCACAAAACTAGAAGCAAAACTTGTTGTAAAACCAAATGCAATCTTGGTGCAAAATATGATGCAAACTTTGGCGTAAAAAAAAATGCAAAATTTGGCACAAAAAAGGACGCTCTAAAAATTGTACAACAGAGCCAAATTTAGTGCCAAACTGCTCATCCCAATTGAGAAAAAATGCACTAAAATCTAGTGCTAAATTTGGCGCTAATTGCTTGTTTTGTTGTAGTGTTAGCGTAGGTAGAGGCTTTGCAACTGAGTGCGTAGAGGCCTAGGGTGGAAGTCTGCAGCTGGGTGCGTAGACCCGTTGATCTGAAAATCACTCTTGAGTGACCTCGCTTAATCAATTATTGAATGAAGGTATTACAGACTCATGTGCTGGTGTGTGTCTATGTTATTTTAGGCAACGGATCGATCAGATTGCAAAATACACAGACACTGGGAAATGGAAAGCAACAGAGAAATACAGTAAGCAAATACAAGAACACAACAAATTAATAAGGAGTTCACCCTATCCTCCAGGGATACGCCTCCTGTCCAGCTTTCAGTGGTGGCCTTCTTTTATTGTGTCTTTAAAGCAGAGAATGACAATGAGGAGCTCAATCTGAGTCTCCTGAAATAGAATTGCTTGTCAGGGTGGTTCATGGATCCCTCAAGCCACTAGAGTGCACAGACTCTTTTCCTATCTAAGTCTTGACCTTTCTGGTCTTCAATGGGAGGAGCACAATGTGGTGCTCAATTCCTGATAGATCCTCTCAGGGATTGCTCGATGCTGCCTTGTGCTATAAGTCAGCTCGGCTCTCTATCTTTTCTGCTCTTTGCTTCACTGTCTCTTCCTTTCTCTGTCTTTGTCTTCTTCTCTCTGGTTCTTCCTCTCGGTGTCTTTTGTTCTTTGTCTCTATTCATGGCTTTAAAGCTAATCTATCTCATGACTGCTCGCTTCCTCTTCCGCCTGTCAGATCGCCTGCTGCTGTTCGCTTGGAGTTCCCTGTCTCTGCGTCATCGTCATCAGCTCACAGGGAGTGGCCACTTGTCCTCTTACAAACTGTGCCAGCTCTTCCTCGTCGGTTGGGATTTCCAGTTACATTATGGAACAGGTCATCCGCCATCTCAGCGGTCAAATCAGACGTCAAACTTCTCTATGCCACAGCTTAATCCCTTGTCAATTCGGGTTTCTCCATCGGGCGTGATCTTTGCCATTAGATTTGGAGCCCCCAGATCCGACGTGATTCTCTCATTTCGCGCGGTTGACTTGCTCGACCGTTAGCATGCGATGAGCGGTGGTTTTCTCTCTCATCCGCCTACCACGCGTCAGGCGTTGAATGGAATCGCTCGTTTTTCTCCAAATCCACTTACCGCCCAAGGGTGCCCGCGATATACTGCCAGTTTTAGAGCGCGGGGCCCGCCTTTATCCTTTAGCGCTTTCCCACGTTTTTCCCGGCTTCCATGCGATCGAGCGCTCGAGGCCTTTCCTTCTCGAGGGGTTTCGCTTAATCATGGATCAGAAATGCACTCTGTTTCCCGATCCGGGCTTCCCAACGGCCAGTTTTGCCTCCTGCGCGGGCTCCATGGGCCTCAGTCAGCGCACTTTGACCGAGGTCCTCATCGTTCCTCGCTGGCTGCAAACTACCACTATCCAGAGGTCTTCATAATTGCTCTATGCTCATAAATCTATAAAGTCTGTCCTGTTTTGATACAGTCATGGTGCTTTGATAATCTTCATGGATCCGATTTGAATCACCCGTGTAGCTGTGTGCGCAGGGCAGATAAAGTCTGTAATGAACTTGAGATATCAATAAAGAGCATTATTTTGCAATCACTGTGTATTTTGTCTCTGCTTAATGCATATGATTATATTATGTTACGATCTTTGTTTACATCATAATGCTTATTTTATGCGCGAATGTATTTGATTATATCTGTTAATTGGATGTAAGCAAGAGTAAAGGATTACGTGAAGGTAATTGTAAATGCATGGTATATTAGGTAACACTTAAGATAACTTGGGAGCTTATATAGTAACATAGAGGCACGTGAGTGCCTGGACCTTGGGTTAGGGCTGTGCGAAGATTAGTCGAGTACCTTCACGGAGGTACTGAAGGACGGAAGAGAAGGAACATCGATAAGCCTTAAAGGCTTATTGATTTGCATGAAGGCAGGATCAGGAAGTATAGACCGACATCACGACCATCTCAGGGTGCAGAAACTTGGTTCCTGCAGCCCCCCATACTACTTTGGGTGAGACTTCGGTCCATGATCCACAGGCTAATGCCGAAAGGGCCAGTAGTGTAGGGATTTTCTTGGCTGACTAACACTGAACCTGGGTCAGGGCCCATCAAGCCAAAAAATGGTTCTATTTCCGGAACCAGGATTTGCATGAGAGATGTGTGATGTCGTATCATTGGAATCCAACTAAGAAATAAATTGAAACCTGATTGCATAGAAAGATCCACGAATTCGCGGCAAAAGAAAACAAGAACCCGTGATTGATGAAAGAATAGTGGTTGGATAGATACTTGTACACAAAAATAATAGTTCCTTTCCAGTTGAGTTATACAAGTGGATTGCAAAGTTGGCAGATGATCAAGGAAGGTGGAGGCTTGACAAGCCGATTGTTTGGACACCGGAGCTAGTAAGGAGGTTAGAAGCTTCTTAAGGTAAGATCACGCATGCTGTCAACCGTTGGCTCAACTGCATCATAGGAGGATTTGTGACCGAGTTCGCGGTCGATACCTCTATCGGTTATAGTGAATCAGAGTGCCGCTTCTTCAAAGGACCGCGAGGTAAGTATTTAAAATCACTGAATACTTGGATTAAGATGCTCTTGTGTGAACAGTGGGTTATGTGGTTACCTTGATGTTTGGAGCTACGCAAAGCGTAAAACATTTTAGGGATGGAGGAAGAAAAGGTCCTGAGTATATCCCACTGGTCGGAATCCCTTTAAGTGATGACGAAAGGACACCGCAGATTTCCCCCCTGAGCACTAGTCAGTTGATAAGATGACGGTTCTCGTGAATAACTACACCGCCTCTGTGCTCCACACATCCATCCACACCACCTCCATCCTCACCTCCACTATTCAACATGGCGAACTCCGTAAAACTACTTGTATTCCAGGGCCTAGTGAATGGGGACCCAAACCAATTTTGGTTCGTCATAAAGGCTGTATGGGAAGCTCAGGGCATTTCGGATGATCACATAAAGAAGGCGACGTTGGTTAGTGCTTTGCAGGATTGCACGCTAACTTGGTACATCAAGTACTCTAATGACAACTAGGCCGCTACATTGGCAGAGATCTAGACTGCGCTGAATAAAGAATTTAGTAGGCCTAAGTCTGAAGCGCAGTTGATTGTGAGATTCAAGGAAATCGCGATGAAACCAGGTGAGACCCCTTGGGAGTTAGATTAGAGATTGAAGTGTAAAATCCGCGAAGCCAATATGAATTTGACGGATGGGCAGCACCATGAGTGGTTTGTGGCTTCACTCCTACCTCACCTAAGGGTTGCGTTGTCACAATAGAAAATTACGACTCAGGAAGAAGCCTCGGAGATTGAAATGAGATTGCATGAAATGTCGATGCAAGATCTGAATCTGGGGTTCAATAGATTCATGCGCAGTTGGAAAAACTTTGTCTCGAAATGAAAAGTTTGAAGCAGGACAAAACTTCTTGGCCAGAGGTGCACTAAGAGGTTTGGTGCATAAAATACAAGGGTCAGGGGCATAACAAGGATCACTACCCAGTGTTCGTGAACTACGTTACAACAGGAGGACCAATGCCTCTACGACCGGAGGCCGCAGCAGGGCCAAGTGCAGGGCTTGCGCTATAGTGTGCTATATGTCAGGTAGTAGGGAAACACATGACTAATAATTGCCATTTGCTACAGAAATTTGTACAAACACCACAACAATTGTTCTGCAATTTATGTCAATCAGTAGGCCATGAGGAGCGCAATTGTCAAAGTTATGATTTGATGATGGATAGGACACCCGCATACAGAATGCAGACAAAAATGCAGCCTCTAGACCAAGGCGTTGGGGGAACGCGAGGTGAATATCACGGATGCGGCTGAGGCCGAGGTGGAGGAGGGCCTGGGAGAGGCCGAGGACAACTAATTTGTTACAATTATGGAGGCCCAAGACACTACGCGAGGGACTATCTGAATTCAACGCGATTGTCATGCTGCTACTGTACTTAGTTTGACCATGCGACTGAGGATTGTCGAATATTGTTGGCTAAGATTCGTGAAAAGGGGGGCCAACCTCCACAACCGACATAGAACCTCCAGATGATGAGGGATGAGCCTCGCGAGGAAGACCCGGAGGTAAACATTATGCTACGGAGTGGAACCACGACTGGGGAGGATAAAGGGAAGCAACCTGCAGAAGATGTATGGGTCTGCAAAGCACCGGAGAAGGAGAGTGGGTTTGATTTGGAGCATGCAAAAGAAACATGTATGGAAGCAAAGAAAAGCTTCGCTGAGGCCTCTACCTCTGGAAGTCAGGGGAAACTAGTTGAAGAAATGGACCCTTCCATGCTTACCACGTTCTTGGAGACCTGCATGAAGCTGCTCCATGACAGTAAGGCTGTGAAGGGCTTGCAGGAGTTGATCAATTGGTGCATTGGTAAGGATAGTGCTACTAGTGAACCACGCATGGTCAGGAAGCTTGGCAAGCATAAGGCAAGGACCTTCCTGGAGATGAGACTCTCTGCATAGATAGGGGAATACAAGATGGACCAAGTTATCCTAGATTTGTGGTCTGGCGTGAATGTTTTTCCAAAACAGACCTAGGAGAGAATGGGGAGACCTGCACTCCAGTGGTCTTCGATACAGTTAAGGATGGTGAATCAACAGAAAATTATCCCAATGGGGAGGCTGCAAGGGGTCACATTTGACATGGAGGGTACAAGCGCACTAGTGGATTTTGAGGTAATAAAGATTGTGGATGATAGCAATCCCTACATTGTGCTCTTTGGAATCGATTGGGTCGCTGACATGAATGGGGTAATCAACCTGGAGAAGCGGAAGATGATATTTGAAAACAAGTCACTCCGCGTAGTGGTGCGACTAGATCTTGCGGAGGACCACGCTATATGGAACTAGTCCGAGATTATGAAAGCGATGATGATCTGGATCAGATTTACTAAATAATGGCGTGAGACCAGGATTGGGTGAATCTGACAACAGATGGACACATTTCATGGGATCGCAAAAGATCCTACACGTCAGACTCAGATGAGGAATTGGAGCATTGGCAGAATCGGTTGCATGAAGTCTCGATGTTGTGTTGTAATATGATGACAAATCGCTGCGCTGTGTGTCATCCGAAGTTAAGAATCTGCCTCATTATGATGGGCTAACTGATGTTGATTGCTTTTTGGATGCATTTGAAAGAGAAGTACCAGAGAAACATCTCTTCTAGGCCTTGGACTGGGTATTGCGCACTACACCTGCAAGATGGTGGGGTACACATAAGGATAGTTTTAGTGATTGACCCGACTATCGGAGGATAATGAGAATACATTTTAGGCAGCCAAAAGTGTGGATGACAGATAAGTATGACAGACGAGATGACCCGCGTGATCAATTGGCTAAATGGAATAAGTCTTATGGCATGGAGCCCCAACCTGAATGGGTGCATCTGTTTTGTCATACCCTGGGCATCATGCCAATGAATTGGTACTTGGAAACCGAGCTCTGCCATGGCATGAAGGAATGGGACATCCTGCGCCAGGGATTTTTAATGATTTCCATTTTTGAGGATGGGTTTAACTGTATTGACGTGGCACCACAGGAAGTTAAAGCAACGATCTTTAGGATACCCCAATATCCTTTGGACCTGATCCAACCTGATTGGACTACCCAGTTGAGTCATGCACTAGAATGCTATAACGTGACCATTGAAGAAGAAGACGAGGATCCCCAGAAAGTTAATATTACGGAAACTAAAGGTCATCGCAAGGTTGAAGGTCCATAGATAGAGGATCCTGACATAACTGCGCCATTAAAAAATAGGGAGGTCAACATTGGCATAGAGGCGGAACCAAAATTTGCAAAAATTGGTGACTATTGGGATGATGCGATAGTAGACAAGGTCGCTGAGCTGCTCTGTGAATATCAATATTTGTTCCCCACGAAGTTCTCTAATCTAAAAGGGATAATAGGAGACCTGGGTGTCATGAAGATCACGCTGAAACCAAATGCAAAGCCTGTGAAACAAAGACCTTACCGCCTTAATCCTAATTATAAGGAAAGGGTTCATGCTGAGTTGGATAAGATGCTCGTGGCATGAATTATTGAACTAGTAGAAGAATCCGATTGGGTAAGCCCAATAGTGGTTCAAGAAAAGAAACAGAAAGAATAAATAAGGATATGCATGGATCTCTAGAAGTTAAATGATTCTTGCGTGCATGACCCCTTCCCGACCCCGTTTAGTGATGAAGTCCTCGATAATGTAGGCGGCCAAGAAGCATACTCTTTCACTGATGGGTTCTCTTGGTATCATCATATCAAAATCACGCCCGAGGATAGAAGCAAGACGACCTTTGTGACGGAATGGGGATGTTTTCAATATACTGTAATGCCTTTTGGGCTGAAGAATGTGTGAGCCATCTTCTCGTGCGTAGTCATTGCAACATTCAAATCTTCATTCATACGTTCCTAGAAGTGTACTTTGATGACCAGACAGTGTTTGGATTGGTTAAGCATCATGTGGCAAGTCTGTGCTTAATGTTAGATACGTGTTGAAGGTATCAGATCGTGCTCAATCTGAAGAAGTGTTTGTTTTGTGTCCCCTTTGGGATCCTGCTAGGGCATGTGGTGTGCAGACAGGGATTGATGGTAGACCCACGAAGATTGTGGTGATAATCAACTTGGAGGTGCCAAGGAATGTGAAACAGCTACGCGCGACCCTGGGGCATACTAGATACTATAAGAAGTTAATCAAGAGCTATGCCCAGATCACCGTACCCATGGAGAAGTTGTTGAAAAAGGATGCTACGTTCTATTGGTGTGATGAATTCCAGAAGAGCTTGGACATGCTGAAAGAGAAAATGGTCACCGCTCCAATCCTAGTCTTTCTGGACTGGAAGAAGGAATTTCATGTGCACGTGGATGCCTCATGTATTGCGCTGGGGGCTGTGTTGACACACCATTCGCGAGCACAAAGCTGTCCAAGGATGAGAAGAACTATTCCACTACAGAGCACGAAGGACTAGCCATGGTATACACGCTCCAAAAGTTCAGGCACTATTTGCTGGGTGGAAACTTTAAGATGTATAGAGATCAGTCTGTGTTAAAATACCTTGTTAATAAGCCTGTGTTGGGGGGGAATATCTGCAGGTGGTTATTATTATTTCAGGAGTATGATTTTGAAGTTATTGTGAATCCTAGACGATTGAACGTGGGACCAAATCATCTATTGCACATCGAAATGGGAGAGGAGCCCACTAATTTGGAGGAAGGACTGCCTGACATGCAACTCTTTGCGGTATGCATCGCCGACAGTCACTTTGAGGATAGCATACAATTCCTGACAACAAGGACTACTCCAGAAGGGTATACAAGCTAGCAGAAGGAGTTAGTAGTGCACGCAACAGACTTTTCCGTCATTGCAGGACATCTGTACAAAATGGGGTCTCATGAAATAATGTGACGCTATGTACCTGACTTTGAGCAGAGTAGCATCCTTGCGGAGGCTCATGGAGGAGTTGCAGGAGGACATTATGCAGGAAAAGCGACAGTGCAGAAGGTTCTGCGTGCTGGATTGTGGTGGCCAACTCTGCATAAGGACGCGAAAGCATATTGTAGGGCCTGTGATGCATGTCAGAGGACTAGAAGGCCATCATGAAGGGAGGAACTTCCATTGACACTGCAGGTGACATTACAACCATTCGAGAAATGGGCGATTGACTTTGTGGAACCAATTCAACCTCCGGGGAAGAAAACAGGTGCGCGGTACATCATCACCATGACAGAGTACTTGACCAGATGGTCAGAGGCACAGCCTGTAAAGGACTGTACCGGTGAGACAAAAACAAAGTTTCTTTCTGAATATGTATTAATGAGATTTGGCTATCCAAATATCTTGATGAGCGATCACGATATGCACTTCCTTAATGAAACAATCAACGCGTTGACGGAAGAATTTCAGGTGTATCATCAGAAGAGCACGCCTTATCACCCGCAAGCCAATGGGATGGTGGAAGCATTTAATAAAATACTGGAGAATGCACTGACAAAGGTTTGGAATGCTTAGAGAAGTGATTGTGATATGTGCGTAACAACAGTGCTATGGGCCTACAAAACGACTTGCAAGAAGTTTGACTGGGAAAACGCCTTTCAGACTTGTGTATGGCGTAGAAGCTGTGATGCCAATGGAATACATTATACCTAGTCTACGCATAACGACACTCATAGGAATGGCAGACTGCAGAGCCTTGGAAGAGAGGCTTGCGTAGCTAGCAGAGCCTGAAGAGGACCGATTTCTAGCTAGATTTCATCATCAAGTTCAAAAGGAATGCAAAAAGGCATGGCATGATCGGCACATTAAACTGCGCACCTTCCAGGTAAATGATCTAGTTTTGCTGTATGATAACAAGTTTGATAAATTTCTAGGAAAATTTAGGATGCATTGGCTGGGGGCCTATGTCATCAAAGAGATTGCCGATGGTGGCACAGTTCAGTTGGTTAAGTTAAATGGGGAGCCCTTCCTAGGAAAAGTGAATGGTAGTTGATTGAAGCCATACAATGGAGATCTGGTTAGGTGAATAAATGAAGGAAGCACAGTCTGAGCACTCCAAGTAGCTGAAAGGAGGCGTGGTACTATAAAATACACTGCCCAGATAGGGGAACTACGTGGAATGAGGAGATGTCACAGAGACCACACGAGCGTGCAGAAGGCTATGCTACTGGGGATAAAACTGTGCAGGTCAGCCAAAAAGTGACCGTTAACATCACTGTTCATGTTTTGACGATAGAAAAATGACCAAATGGAGCCGGGGGGTGACATTTAAGACACAATCTATGGGAGATATCCTTGAAAATCTTTCGCTAATCTAGCATTAATGAATCGATTTTGGGGGGAACGGTCTGATTTGAATTCAAAATGGTCTATAAATTACATGTGGCTGCCCAATGAAGAACACTTGGCATTTTGAGCATTGAGTTGTTGAGCTCTCAGACGTGTATGAACCAGGAAATGTTTGAAGCTCTGATAGCGAGTTCGACATTTGAGCAATTACCAAAGGAGACCCAAGAACTGTTGGATAGCGTCATGTTAGCACTGACATAAATCGTAGATATTGGGGAAGTCGTGATAGCCGAAGGGGCTATGCCAGAGGTTGCTATGGAAGCAGAAGGAACTGTTTCGGAGGTTGCAGAGATGCCCCAGTCGCCACGATCGCCTAGACCAAGGCCTACCTAGACCCAGGAAGGTGTGAAAGGCGCGAAAGGAAAGTACGCCGTGACACCACCGATGCGCACGTCACCTAGGAGAAACTCGCCGAAGGACAAGCCCACCGCTCGGGAAAAGGGCAAAACCATTAACCTAGAACTAAAGGAGGAAGAAATGGGGGATATCCCAATGGACGATGAGGATCTTGGGATCGACACGAAGGACATTGAAGTTGAGGGGTCTGACCCCATTACTAAATTTCCTGAGTACGTCCCTCTGCGTAGAGGCAAGGCCAAGGTGCCTAAGGACATTGACGAGAGCAAGATCACCTTGTACACACCTCTGCTACCGAACAAGATTGTTTTTGAAGGATCGCGCTTGACGCGGATTCCAATGTTGAAATTGGAGGACTAGGACTTAGATGATACCGAGTGATTCCCTCACTTGGCAACAGACCAACTAATGCACTGCGTCCTCCATAAGACCACCAGGGTGGCCACATTGGAACCACGGAAGGGGCTCAAAGGAGTGGATAAGGCAGGCCTACTCAGCCTGATATGGGTGCCGCACTAGAATCGCACACCCATTACCTTCCTGGTCATCAGGTAACTCCTGTGCTCGGTACATGATGGGTGTCTATGGCTGGAGGAGCCAATACCCATCACTGATAGACTAATCCACAGAATCATGAAGCTACCATATTTAGGGGAGAATCCGGCTATGATGTTTGGTGGAAAGGCGGGCGAACTAGTCCTCGTGGAGGCCATGAAGAAGAAGTTCGGACTAGTAAAGAAGTCGCGTGTTTATGAGATTACAAGTATTTCCAACCCTACGGTTAAAGTGGCCACACAAATATTGGCAGGAAAGGTCATGTAGAAGTGTTGCTCCAATGAAGTACCAGTGCCCGTCGTAGCTCTAGTGGCCCAATGCGCAAAGGGGGTTAAATTTAATTGGGCGCGCTACCTCTACGGTGAGTTCCTCGTGAACTGTTGCGAGGCGCGGGATCTCAGCAAGACCTTCCACTGTGCATGGCTCTTGTTGTCCATCGTGCTGGTAGCCTAGGAGCTACCCAAAGACAACCAATTTCCCTCGGTCGCGCCGGACCTGCATGAGGCCATGAAGTATGCTTTGCTATGGGAAACTAAGGATCCTCAACGGATCAAGGACAACAAGATATTTTGGATCTTGATGGAGATGAACATGCACATGGCCGTCAACCGCAAGCCACGGTTGTCGCCTACTGTCTTTGATAAATTTCATCCGTACACGGAGTTTAAGGCCGATTTCCACAATGTATCCATAAGGGCGCGAAAGGACCCCGTTCAGAAGTGGCATGACTTGCCCTACTTAGCGATAGATGATGCGATTCAAGTGGTTATTGACAGCTGGCCAGAAGAATGGCACACTGCCTCAGATTTAACAGTGGGATCCAGCAAGACATCCGCACTGCGGAAGAAGGATGAAGCCAAGCTCAAGATGGAGTAGCTGGCTGAGAAAAGGAGGAAGGAGGCTGAGGATATGGCTAGGGAAGACCATGCTGCCACATAGGAGACAGATGGATAGACAGGAAGAGAGGAGCGTGGCTCCAAAAAAAAGAAGTCACCCTCCCCAGAAGAAGAGGAAGAAGAGGACGATCCGACATAACAGCGAGGAGCGGATCCGCAGACACCTTTGTTTCGTATCAAGCGTCCAAGGGGATAAGAAAAAGTAGGGCCGTGGAAGAAGTCCAAGGCCAGCAAGATGTCCATGGACACAATCATCCTAACAGAGGGGCATCTGAACAACATTGGGGATACAGTACGGGATACCACCGCGGAACTACTTCAACAGTTTGAGCAGCAACAACGGTAGGCGTTGGGGGCCATTCAGGCAAATCTGAGAGAGTTGCAGATTCAGGCAACACAGACCGGCGCGACACCCACCAGTTTGGCCATTGGTACTTCAGAAGCCGCTAGGATGCTATGTGCGAAGGAATCCCGAGCCATAGTGCTGCTAGATGGAGCATTGACGACAAAGACCGAAGCCGACAGGCCTGCTGTCAGTGCACTCAAGGGAGTAGGGCTGAACTTGGCAACATTTCCTAGTGAGGCACTCCACCTACTGTAGGATGGGGTGATCGTGGAGCTGAGGGCCTACGAACAATGCGCTTTGCAAGTGATCAGTGAGCAGATCATTAACAATTCTCATATGGTCGTACAACAAGATTCTGCCATCGCCACTGCAAACGACGTGACCGATAAGAACAAGCGCATAGTCCAGGTCATGGAGGAAGCATGCCAAATGGTCCCGGAGTTGGCCATTCCTGCGGATGAGCCGATAGATGTGCATGTTCGCAAACTCACTACGGGGGTGCACAACGCCCGCACAAAATTGGCAAAGGTTCAGTTGGACCTGAACTTGCAAATTGCAGAATTGCAGTTGAGGGCTTAGCCTTCGACTCCACCGGAAGTGAAGGAGCAGCGTGCGACTACTGTAACAGAGGCAATAACAATAGTAGAAAGTGCAGCGACATACTACACAATGCTTTTTGAACAATTGTTCGAAGTATTAACCAGCCTACAAGAAGACCCTACTGTGAAGAGGTTGGAAACAGAGGCGCGAGAGATGTAGCAATGCTATGATGAGGTAAAAGGCACAATGCATACTGTTTCCCTCACACAGAGACTCATGAAGTTGTAGGAGGCCAAGGCATTGAAGGAGCAGGTAGATGCAGCTCAACATAAAGAGGCAATGCTGAAGGTGCGCTTGAAGCCTTGGTTGGATGAGGCCTACTTGATCATGACCTCCATTGAAGACAAACTGACTAGTCTATAGGAGACTCAACAGAAGCTACAGGTTGATAGTGCAGGGCCAGCAATAGAGCAGTTGGTTGAATAAATAAAGTAGGCGGCCGCGCAGTGCACTGCTGAGGTAGCAGTCGTATAGGTCGTGTTGGGGGGTCTTCGCACCAAGATCTCCGCACTCGTAGAGTGACTCGAGGGCGAGTCACCATGTTTGTGTTGGGGGACTGTTGTGAATGGGTTCCCCAAAGAGCTAGCTTTGGGGCTAAAAGCCCATGTTTTGCGGCAGAAGGCCCAAATTTTGTAATAAAGATGTAAAGTCTCCACATTTTATGGTCATGGAGCGCGAAGAGGTCAAAGGGTTGTCTGTCCTTGTTTTGTGAAGTATCATGTCGGCTGTAAAGATCTACCCATGGTCCTCGGACCATGGGATTGTATAAAAAGGGAGTCTTAGAAGAGTGTAAGGGGGGAGTAGAGAAGTGAAAAAGAAGGATTTTGGGTAAGAATTTCTAAGTGTTCTCGAGTCTTAGTGTAGGTAGAGGCTCTGCAGCTAAGTGCGTAGAGGCCTAGGGTGGAAGTCCGCAATTGAGTGCGTGGACCCCTGCAGCTATGTGCGCAGGGCAGATAGAGTCTGTAATGAACTTTAGATATCAATAAAGATAATTATTCTACAATCACTGTGTATTTTGTCTCTATTTAATGCATCTGATTATATTATGTTACGATCTGCGTTTACGTTATAATGATTATTTGATGCGTGGATGTATTTGATTATATCTGTTAATTGGAAGCAAGAAAGAGTAAAGGATTACACGAAGGTAACTGTAAATGCATGGTAGATTAGGTAACACTTAAGATAACTTGGGAACTTATACAGTAATGTAGAGGCGCGTGAGTGCCTAGACCTTGGGTTAGGGTTGTGCGAAGATCAGTCGAGTACCTTCGCAGAGGTATTGAAGGACGAAAGTGAAGGAACATCGATAAGTCCTAAAGGCTTATCGATCTCCATAAAGGTAGGATCATGAAGTATAGACTGACATCACGACCATCTCAGGGTGTGAAAACTTGGTTCCTACATCACCCCATACTGCTTCGGGTGAGACTTCGGTCCGCGCTCCGCGGGCTGATGCTGAAAGGGCCAGTAGTGTAGGGATTTGCTTGGCTAACTAATGCTGAACCTGGGTCAGGGCCCATTAATCCAACACCTTGCCATTTCCGGATAGACATGGTGTGATGGGATTCTTTATCGGTTTGAGCTTTGGATTGTCGGATGGTTTCAGAGTCCAGGGTGAGGTGGTCTCAGTAAAATTCCCAAAGTCCTAGGAATACCTTGATTGGTAATGGCGGGATAAATGGTAAATCCTAAAGGTGGAGACAAGAAAATTCATCAAAGATGGTGAACGAATCTAGAGGCATCAAAGCTCAGTTTGGTTTTGTGATTTGGGGATCGATTTAGGTGAGATCATGGTATAGTGAGGGTGGAGGTGGTTTAACCTATGGATTCCCTTGGTTGTTTATGGATTGGTTTATCCCATGAGATCCCACAATCATGCTTGGAATATGGCACTGAGGTGATTGGCTAAAAGAAAAATATGGTTCAGCCAATCTATGGTTGGGTGGTTCGTGGAAGTCCTGAACTTGGTTGGCTCTTGCATATGTTTAATAAAAGCTAAGTTTCTCTTTCTTTTGATTAGTAAATGTACCTATTATTATGTGTTTTTAATGGTTGTTCTCTCATTGTTATTTATCTGGTTATATGCTACTATAATCATGGTTATATGATATTTCTCAGTCATGACTCTATTCATGTTTTTATTTGTAATTGAATGTGTTAGCGCTTGGAATTCACCTAGGCTGAGATAGACAAACTCTCAAGGCTACATCAAACCATTTCACCTCGTAGCTAGCCCAACGAGGTATGAGAAGGCTCTCTCGGGTCAAAACTCAATGGATTTTGTCAATAGGATGAGTTGACCAATTAGGAACAAG
>APFE031509135.1:163551-178357 GCA_000404065.3 Pinus taeda | reverse complement strand
TCAGGAAACAATTTTTTCCATTGATTTGACCGTCCAAGAGAAATTGCCTTCAAAACCCTAGGAGAGGGAAATGACCTTGCCTGGGTGCAACTGAAGCATGATCAAGGTATCAAATGACCCATTAGACACTGACATGATAATGACAACCCTATGAATGATGATAGACTCAGCTGGATAGTGACATAGACTGACATTTGTGCAACTTTAGAAGGAGCATAAAGCAAACCCTAGACCTAATGCCTAGTGACCAAATTTTGCTTGAAGACTCACTGAAATGACAAAATTTGACCTTGACACTTCAAAATCACTATGTAAGAGCATATTTGATCACTGGAGGAAGGCTGCAAAGACTGACACTAATAGAATGAATAATGGATGCAAGACCTAATTGGTGTTATAGCAGCTAATGTGAGAAGGGAATGACCCTTCTTGTTAAACCTCAGATAAATTTTCAGTCCCTTATGTTCAGACTTGCATTCATGACCCGTAGGTTATATATCTACCAAGTGTTTGACAAAATGTTAGTCCTGATTGGGGATGGTTTGGTCAAGTCCTGGTTCTAGTTTTTGGTTTACTGGCATTGGTTTCATGTACTTTATGAGTTCTAGAAGTTTCATAGTTTTCTAGGTAGAGGCTAAGCCCTAGCCCTAGAAAATATCCTTAGTTATCGCTGTTGCTAGCATAACACTGGCAGAAAAAGGCCACATTCACACTAATGCAGGCCTATGGGAGCAACTGGGAACCCATAGTCACATGGAGGCCTTAGCAAGGGAGCAAATGGGACTCTAGGTTAGGGAAAAGTGAGTTGTCTCAGGGGTTGGACACTTGGAGGGGTTGGGTTACTCCTGGAGGTCCTATGGCACCTAAGGGAAGACAGTAAGGTATTCTTGTTTCAAATTGATTTCCTTAAGGTCATATAGGAGGTTGAATCATATCATAGTAGCCCCTCATCTCATGTTTACCCCTGGTAAGCCAATGAAAGTGGATAGATGTGATATGAGGCATGTTACAGGGTGGTATCAGAGCCAAGTTGTGCTCTCTTTGGGTAAAGTCTGATGTTGTCAAGGTTATGGTTGCCATGCATGGGGTTATGGTATACAGTTGGTAAGGTCATGCATGATGTTGTTATGTTGCTATGTTGATGTGTTGATATGATTATATGGGTATGTTTATGATTATAAATGTACGTGCTAATGTGGACGGATCTTGCAGATAAGATAAGCCTCCACTGAACATCACAAAGGTATGGATTTGGTTTTGGCATTTATTTGGTTCATCTAACATGGTACACTTTCAGGAAGAAGAGAGTCAAGGATGATGACCAAAATGGTAGACTACAGTTTCCGTGACTCTCCCTATACATCAGTTGGGCAGAAAGGAGAAGAGTATTCTCATGGTATAGTAGATACAATGATAAGCTTGAGGGAAAAGATAAGAAGTTGCAAAGCAGACAATGATAGGTTGGTTGAGGCTCGGGAAAGACTTGCAAGGGTTCAAGAGAAGTAGGTAGAGGTTAATGTAGCAATCCTTTAGAGCTTGTCAGAGTTATAGAGGCAGGGACAATTGAGGATTAGTCGACGACAAGAATAGAAAATTAATGGAGCCTATGATAACAGGTCTCAGTCTGGATACAGGTTGGATAGAGGGGACACAATTAGAGGTGGCAGATCATTGGATACACTTGATAGGAGGACTGGTATGTATGGGCATCATTCTAGCTTCTCATCTAGGAGACATGATCACAATCATCACTGTCATCATCCTTATAGGAGGGGTGAGTATTTTCTTGAGGAGTTCAATAAAGTCAAGCCTTCTACATTTGATGGAGAGATGAAGAAGTAAAAAGATGCAGATGCATGGTTGCTTGGGATGAAGAGAATCTTAAGTTTGCATAGCTACTTAGAGAACATGAAAGCAAAGATATCCACCTCCAGTCTTAAAGGGAAAGAAAATATTTGGTGGGAAGATGTGAAGATGTCAAGGGAATTCAGGAAGACGAGTTGATCTGGGAGGAGTTTGAGGGACTCTTCAATAAGAATTACTTGTCGGAGAGGTACTATGATGACAAAGCTAAGGAGTTTTATGAGTTGTAGATAGGTTTGATGACAAATGATGAGTACACTAGCAAGATCTTGGAGCTGTTGAGGTATGTGTTGGAGCTGTTGAGGTATGTGCCTTATCTCAAGGATAAGAAGGATAATATTAATAGGTTCATCAGTGGGTTGCCAACAACATATAAAGACTAGATTGAGTTTGATGATCCTAGATCGCTTGAGGAAGCCATTCAGAAATTGAAGCATTGTTATGACCAGTCAAAGCACAAAGATGAGCTTAAATGTGACTTTAAGGGAAATGAGAAAGTTAAAGGGAAGTGGCCATCGAAGTGGGGAAGACCTCAGGATGTAGGTGAGAAAGAAAATGTGGTTCCTTATAAGAAGTTCAATGCATTTGAGAAGGGACATGGGTTGCAGTAGACTAGAGGTGATGGTAGAGGACCATTGCATTGTTGGATATGTGGGAAAGATCATCATAATAAGGATTGTCCATTATACCAAGGAGGTAGGCCTCAAATATATAGTGCTCAGGAGGCACAAACAGTTGGGGATGCTGGTCATGGTATTCCCTGGATCTATGAAATTGTGGACAACAAGCAGGAAGATCACCATACATCCATTATTGAGATGGAAGGTAAGCTTTGTGGTTGAGTTATTTCTATTTTGATTGATCCTAGATCAAATTATAATTATGTTAATCCTGACCTGGTGAATAAGTGTGGCTTGAGAAAAGAAGTGCATTACATGTACTAAGAAGACAATGCATCATTGGGTAAGAGCTTGTGCATTCGAGTTGAATGGTACGCCTACAACAACAAATTTGAATGTACTGCCATTGGGATCATATAATATGATTTTGGGTATGGATTGGTTGTATCTTCACAGAACCAAAGTAGATTGTTATGACAAGGATATTGAGTGCCTGGATGATAATGGGGAAAAGAGAATCTTGTAGGGAAAGAAGAAGCCTACATCAGTGAGGATGGTCATGACTATGCAGGCTAAGCACAGTTGTAGAAAAGGGTGCGTAATGTTTGCAGTTCATATTTCCAGTGACAACGGTAAGGATGTTGAGGATGCAAAAATCTTCAAGAGGTACCATGTATTACAACAGTTTCAGGATGTGCTTCCAGTAGATATTTCAGAGTTGCCTCTACATAGGGAAGTGGGTTTTTATATCAAGTTGGTACTAGGGGCAACACCAACATCAAAAGCACCTTACAGGATGAGCACATCGGAGTTGGTGGAGTTGAAGTTGTAGTTGAAGCAAATGTTTGATAAGGGGTACATTAGGCCAAGTGTATCACCTTGGGGTGCACCAATATTGTTCATGAAGAAGAAGGATGGTACCCTCAGGTTGTGCATTGATTACAGATAGTTGAACAAGGTGATGATCAAGAAAAAATATCCATTGCCAAGGATTGATGACTTTTTTGATCAGTTAAAGGGAGCAACAATGTTCTAAAAAATTGACTTGAGATTAGGATATCATTAGGTACGCATCAAAGAAGAAGACATCTACAAAGCTTCCTTCAGAACCAGGTATGGGCATTATGAGTTTGTTGTAGTTCCATTTGGTTTGACTAATGCTCCAACTACTATTATGTGCTTGATGGATAGTGTGTTGTGCCCTTATCTAGACAAGTTTGTTATTGTATTCATTGATGACAACTTGATATATTCTAAGAATCAGGAAGAACATGTCGACCATTTAGCAACAATGTTGAGGTTGCTAAGAGAACATCAGTTGTATGCCAAGCTTAGCAAGTGCAATTTATTTTGGACAGAGGTACACTACTTGGGACATGTTTTCTCCAAGGAAGGCATAGTAGTAGATCCATAAAAGGTTAGGTCTATCATGGAGTGAGAAACTACTAGCAATGTGGATGAAGTTAGATCATTCATTGGGTTAACATGTTACTATAGGAGGTTCATCATGAACTTCTTATGCATTGCATACCTTATTACATCATTACAAAGGAAATTTAAGAAGTTCAAATGTACAGAGGAGTGTGCAGTAAGTTTTGAACAATTAAAGCAATTATTGATGAACACTCCAATGTTAAATATTGCAGATCCATATAAAGAGTTCGTAGTGTGCACATATGCTTGCATGAGAGGGTTTGGTGGAGTTCGTATGCAGGAGGGACAAGTGATATGCTATGAGTCCAAGAAACTGAATGCGTATGAGCAGAATTATCCGACTCATGATCTTGAGTTTGTGGCTATTATCCATGCCTTGAAGATGTGGAGACATTATCTTCTTGGCTGGAAGTTTGTGTTGATGAGCGATCATAGTGGGTTGAGATATCTATTTGATCAATTGAATCTGAATGCCAAAAAATATAGATGGTTGACCATAATTAGTGAGTCTCACTTCGAGGTCAGATACATCAAAGATAAGGAGAATAGGGTTGCAAATGCTCTCAACAGGAAAGTGCAATTGAACCATGTTGTAGCAATGAGGTCATATGGGGTAGATTTATAAGATCATATCTTATAGGTAGGACAACAAGATGACAGGTACATGGATCTTATGCATAGGCTACAATAGGGTACAAGTGACCAAGATGTAGAATACCATCTCACACCAGATGGCTTGGTGAGATTTAGGGACAAGATTTATGTCCCAGATGATAGTGAACTTAGGAAGCTTATCTTGAGGGAGTTTCATGTAAATCCATATTGAGGTCACCCAGGATACTAGAAGACATTGAAAACAATGAAGAAGTTCTACTATTGGCTGAATCTGAGGAAGGAAGTGGCAAAATTCATGGCTAGATGTTTGAACTATTAGCAGGTGAAAGTGGAGTGTAAGCATCCAGGTGCATTGCTTCATCCTATTCTGATTCTGGAATGGAAATGGGAGGTCATTTCCATGGATTTCATTACTGGTCTCTCGAGGACATCGAGGAAACATGATTCCATCATGGTTTTCGTAGACAGGTTGAGTAAGGTAGCTCACTTCATTCCAGTAAAGACTACCTATTCAACTAGTGAGGTATCACAGGTCTTCATTAGGCAGATCGTGAGATTGCATAGTGTTTCGAAGAAGATTATGTTGGACATGGATGCCACATTCACTTCCAAGTTTTGGAAGGAGATGTTTGCAGGTTTGGGGACACAGTTGGCCTTTAGTACAACTTATCATCCACAAACAGATGGACAAACATAGAGGGTCAATAAGATAATGGAGGATATGCTAAGGATGTATGTGATGCACCAACAGAGGAAATGGGAGGAGTACCTTCCTTTGGTTGAGTTTGATGACAATAATGATTATCAAGAGTCGATGAGGATGAGTATATTTGAGGCATTGTATGGGAGGAGTTGTAACACTCCCATAAGTTGGAGTGATCCAGTGAACATGGTACTTATTGTAATGGACATGTTGGAAGACATGGAACATGAAATGCAGGTTATAAGGAAGAATCTAAAGGAAACACAAGACATGAAAAAGAGTTATGCAGACCAGCACAGGGCATTTAAGGAGTTTCAGTTTGGGGAGCATGTCCATTTTTGCATCAAGCCCAAGAAGAGCTCCATGAGGATTGGATTATGTGCCAAGTTGGCGCCATGGTATTGCAGGCATTTTGAGATCCTTGAGAGGATTGTACCAGTGGCCTACAAACTTACACAACCTCCGAAAATGAAAGTCCATGATGTTTTTTATGTTTCATTCCTTAATAGATATGTAAAGGATGTTGATCAAATTATTGATTGGTTTGTATTGCAGGTGGAGCAAGAAGGAGAATTCCAGTGGAAACCTCAGTGCATATTGCAGTGGAAACATCTCATGCTTCAGAATAGAGAAATTGAGAAAGTTAAAGTGCAGTGGAAGCACTTTGGGCTCAATGAAGCTACATGGGAGATGGATGATCAGATGCCAACTATGTATCCTTCATTGTTTTTCGGTAGAGGTAAGTGAGTTTTGGTAGTATACATATTTATGTATGGTTGTTATTGTAAGTACCGCCATGAGTTGTGTTATAAAGCTCCAAAAAGCGGTATGGTTTTCATGTTGTCATGGTTGTCATGATGGGTTTTCCTTGAGCGGGTTGTTACTATAAATACTGCAAAGAGGTGGGTTATAAAGCTCCACGGGTAGTATGTTTTGATTTTCAATAGTTTTCTAGTTGAAGGTGTCATATAACACTGAGGACGATGTTCCCCTAAGGGGGAGTGATTTGTAATAGACCCAGGTTAAAAGTTCATGTAATAAAAGTTAATAAAGGAAAAATAAGACCACGGTTAAGGGACACTTATTCCAAGCTGGATGTTGGGCAAAAATACCCTCGTGGGAATCACTTGATGTGTTTATGGCTAAGGGAAATTGGAAAAGGCAATGGATAAGGCTTTGAAAAGGAAAAACAATAATTTTGACATTTTATTTATGAAAATAAAGAAAATTAGGAGAAAAGGGAGGTGAAAGGTCACAGGTTTCATGTGAGGAGGAAAATGAAGGAAAATAATGGAAAATTGAAGAAATTAGAGGCATGAATAATAAAAAGACAATAGAGAATTAGTTGGTAGCCTTTTGTCAGTTCAATTTTGGAATTAGTCTCAAAGAGGAGAAGAGAACCAAGAGGAGAAGGAAAGCAAGAAAGCAAAGGAAGTACAAGGAAAGCAAAGGAAGGATAAGTAAAACAAAGCAAAGCAAGGATCAAGCAAGGAAAATTTGGATCAAGTAGCTTCAACATGAATAAGGTAACAAGTTGCATGTATGATTTCCTAGCTGGTTTTGACATGCATGGTATGTGCATGTTGGTATTTGGTTCTTTTTCTGACATTGGCATGGATTTTTTCGGGTTTAGACAATGGATTTTAGCCTAGCCTTGTCATTTCTGGATAGCCATGGTGTGATGGGATTCTTTATCGGTTTGAGATTTGGATTACAGATTGTTTCAGAATCTAGGGTGAGGTGGTCTTAGGAAAATTCCGAAAGTCCTAGGAATCCTTTGACCGGTAATGGTGGGCTACATGGTAAATCCTGAGGGTGGAAACATAAAAATTCCTCAAGGATGGTGAAGGAATTATGAGGCATCCAAGCTCGATTTGGCTTTGTGATCTTGGGACCAGTTTAGGTGAGATCATGGTATGGTGAGGGTGGAGGTGGTTTAACTTCTGGATTCCCTTGGTTGTTTATGGATTGGTTTATCCCATGAGATCCCATATTCATCCTTGGAATATGGCATGGGGGTGATTGGCTGAAAGAAAAATCTGGTTCAACCAATCTATTGGTTCGGTAGTTCGTGGAAATACCAAATCTGGTTGGCTTTTGCCTATGTTTAATAAAAACTAAGTTTCTCTTGCTTTTGATTAGTAAATGTACTTGTTATTATGTGGCTTTAATGGTTTTTCTCTCATTGTTACTTATCTGGTTATATGATGGCTACAAGCATGGTTATATGATAGGTCTTAGTCATGGCTCTATTCATGCTTTTATTTGTAATTGAATGAACAATGGATGCAAGACCTAATTGGTGTTATAATAGCTAATGTGAGAAGGAAGTGACCCTTATTGTTAAATATCAGATACGTTTTCAGTCCCTTATGTTCAGACTTTCATTCATGACTTGTACGTTACATATCTACCAAGTGTTTGAGAAAATGTCAGTCCCAGTTGGGGATGGTTAGGTCAAGTCCTAGTTCCAGTTTTTGGTTTACAAGCATTATCTTCATGTATTTTATGAGTTATGGAAGTTTCATAGTTTTTTGGGCAGAGGCTGAGCCCCAACTCTAGAAAATAGCCTTAATTCCTGTAGTCCCAAGCACAACACTGGCAGAAAAAGGCCACAGTAGCACTAATGTAGACCTATGGGAGCGATTGGGAACCCATAATCACATGGAGGCCTTGGAAAGGGAGCAATTGGGACTCTAGGTCAGGGAAAAAGTGAGTTGTCTCATGGGTTGGACACTTGGAGGGGTTGGGTTACTCCTAGAGGTCCTGTGGCACCTGAGGGAAGATAAGAAGGTTTTGTTGTGTCAAATCCATTTCCTTAAGGTCATCTAGGAGGTTGAGTCATATCATAGTAACCCCTCATATCATGTTTACCCTAGGTAAGCCGGTGAAAGTGGGTAGATGTGAGAGGAGGTGTGTTACACTGTTGATTTTGTAGTAGGTGATGATGGATTCACTAAGTCTCCGTTGCGCTTCAAGATTTCCAAGGCCTCTTCTGTGGCTCCTAATTGAAGCTACAATCTCTGCTTATCCTCTTCTTCTTCTTGTAGAAGTCTCTTTAATTCAACATTCTCTACTTGAAAGATTGCATGGATCTCTTCATTTGAATGATGAGAATAAGATGAAGAAGAAGTATATTCACTCAAAAATGGAGATGGAGCATTGTCCTCTGCTCTCTATTTCTCCAATTCCTCATTTTCCATTTTCTCCTCATAACCTGCATACATTATATCTACCTTGCTTTCCATCTTGTAGAAGGTCTCATATATATCTCTTTGATCCTCCATTTTCTTTCCTTGTTGCATGCTCAATCTATGATTATCATTCACATTCACAATTTGCATAAGCAAGAAGACCGCTTTGATACCAAACTTGATCTAGATTCTCTCAGCTACCAGAATTAACTAAGATCTTTTACTTCTGTGATGTTAATTGAATTGCATGTGAGAGAGTATGAAAAACCACATGTGCATACTTTAAAGAAGAGTAAACACAAAGAAAACCATCACATTAAAGAATACACACAACTTGATAACAAAGTTCACCCATTTTGGGTTACGTCTCTGGGCTCGGTGCTAAGAATTGGGGGACCACTTCATTAATTGTTGCAAGATGATGATGAGTACATGATGTATTCTTTGTCAATACGAGGAAGAACTTCCTCAACTAGAGTGGCATGTCTCTCCACGAGACGTTCTCAAACCCTCACTCGTATAAGCTTTCCTTCAGCATGAGAAAATATCAAACTCTCACATGAATTGGCATACGAGGGTCCTCCAACAAAACGGAAAACAAGAATCTCAACATCAAATCATCATCTCATCAAAAATCAAAAGAAGACATGGCATCAATGCATATTATACCTCCACTTCCAGGGATGGGTTGAAAATGCACACCTCTACTGAAGTAACAGATTGCAAGGTTGGATCCATGGTGAAAAATCATGAAATATGACTGTAAATTCGACCCCCTTCTTTCTCGGTCAATTTTGGGCTCCCTTAGAATCTCAAATATTCTCTTATGTTCGTTGTCTGAAATTGTGCTGCTCAGATGAAGAATCTGATCACACCATCACATTCCTTGCGAAAAACTGAAAAGGATGAGTATAAATTTAGCATAATTCTGGCACCGTAAAAAATCGGCCCCCACAGTATCTTAAAGATTCCTCAAAGATTCTTCATAAAGAATATTCTTTGTAATATTCCCCAACATATGCTCTGACAATATTCCTATAATATTCCCCAACATATGCTCTGACAATATTCCTATAATATTCTTGAGATTCATGACTTCATTGGCCTGCTTGCACCCTCATGTCTCATGTATTATCCATCATTCTTCATTGTTCCCTTTGAACCATTTGAATGACATTTTATAACAAAGTGTGTGGTTGGAATAGTCATATTAAGTTACTTGTTGTTAGGGAGGTTTTGGGTTCAAAAGCCATGCACTCCTAATTTTGGTTTAATATGGTTTCAAAGCCTAATTTTGGTTTTAATTAAGTTTTCAAACCATATAATATATGGTATACATATGACCATATTGTAACGACTCCCCAAATCATGAGAATAAGACAAAAATGTAGGTTGCACCATGCCAAGGCCACTTGGGCCTAATTTGAGGTGCCATGTGATTAGGCCATGTGGTAGGCTCTCATTGGTCCACATCATATGCCACTTATGTCACCTACATGCCATGTGTTGACTTCTGATATTGTAATATCACTTATTGTGGTCCATCTGGTATGTTGATTGGGCTGCCATGTTGTAGGGTCTGGGAGTGCCGTGTGGCATCCTTTGGTTGAATTTTGATTTTTTTTTGGGTACAAACTTAAAACTATAATAACTTTCTCATATTGACCTGGATTTCAGTGTTTTCTGTACTGTTGGAATTATGACGACGAGCTCTTCGAATTGGTCCTAGTTTCGATGAAATCTGATAAATTTGATTTTTGAGCCTTTCTAGAGCCACTTGGATGAGAAGGAGTGAGGGTGAACATCATCTTCTCCATAAGTATCTCTTCCCTAGTTGAGAGGGAGTGAGGGTGTACACAATATTCTCCATGTGTCATGAACTATGGCCAGGAGTAATAGTCGCAAGCCTTGTGAAGGCAGTGGTAGGGAGAATGGTGGATTGGATAAGCAACATGTACCGATATTCTTTGAGGATTGGTATCCATGACAAGAATAGTCCCAGGGGACCAATATTCTTTGAGGATTTGTATCAAAGATAAGAATAGTCTCATAGGACCGATACACTTTGAGGATATGGTGTACCCAAGATAAGAGTAGTACTAAGGACATACCTATTGAGCAATTAGATAAGGTATGTGCCTGAGAGAGGCGGTTGGTGTCCAAATTTATGCCTCCCAGAATTGTGCTATGATCTAATGGAGAGATATAACTTGTTATTCAAGGCCTTGCTATTTTTAAAATGTTGGTGATGATGATTCTTATCAATCTGAATCCTTTCTTCTAGAAGTTCTCAAGTTGAGAATATCTTAATGAGTCATTATGAATACCTCCCTAGTTAAGAGGGAGTGTTGAAGTAGTAACTAGGTTCGGTCTTCATATTTTACTATAATTGTCAATATGTATTTTATGTAAAAACAAAAGGAAGAAAAATCATTATTATTATTTTTATTATCAAGCATGTATTGAAAAATGCAACAAGAATTTCCCAATTTGATTTTTCCTTGATTAAATTGAGAAAATTCGAATTTCCACATCAAGAGACAACTTGGATGCAAATAACTTGTGCGACATGGCTTGTGTCACCTAGTTTACTCAGTAAATTCAAGGTTGAGGAGTTAGAATTCAGTTCAACATGTGTGATTGCTAATTTGTAGCAATCAATATCAGTTATATCAGGTTGTTTTCAGTTAAACTAGTTCCAAATTTTGGAGGAACTAGTGGAAGGTCAGTTGTGTAGTGGGACTTCAATCAAACTCAATGATCATCCAGTTAACTGATCAATCAACCCAAAATATCTAGTGCATGCAGGAAATTCGAGTTACCCAATTGTTTTGGAGATTCCAAAGCATTGTAACATCAATTGTAGACTATTTTGGAGTGTCTAAGTGTTGCATGCAACCTGATGATCGACCTGAGGAATTGCGCAATCCATTTTAGATAAATTTCTAAAATAGAGGCCTAATTTCTCAAGGAATTGTGCAAGGAAATAGGGGCTCAAGCAGAGGCCAACTTTGACTAAGTTTGGCTCATAGATTCTCAATGAGCAAAGAGCTAGGTTATGCACATGCAAGTTGTGCTCAGTTGAGCAAAGCAACTGTAATACATCTCAATTCATTAAATTAATGCAAACAATCATTGGGGTTTTTAGTAATTTTATTTCCCCAAGAAAAATACTATTTGCATGTGTGTGATTTCTTATTGCATGTCTGAGATTTTTGTTCTAAATTGTGAATTAATGTCCGCATAGCAATAGAGTAGGTTTGTGTCTTGTGTTTTTTATTCAAACTTCTTAAGAAGTTTCAAATCTACATCATAATTTATGCATGGTATCTGAGTAGGATTCACATTAAAGCAAGAATTTCGAAGTTGTTTCTCAGTTTTGTGCATGCAATCATTTTTGCGGACATAAATTATCCCTCTAGTCCTATGGGAGGATCTAGCAAATACAGAATAAAACGACATGCAATCTTTCCTAATTCATACTAGAAAATAAAAAGGAGGATAGATCTCCTACCTCTCTATGATGTTAATACCCTTGCTGTTGACCTTGACTCTTTGGCTTCCAAGCTTATGATCTCCTCTTCGCTGGTGTAGATGAGTGTTGTTAGGATATTCCAACACATAGGAAATAATTAAGTATAACTTGGTCTAGTGTATAATTAGGTAAAGTGTGTTTCTTTTGTATGTACTTTTTGTAACTTACAATCCAACGGCCACGATATGTTCTAGACATAAAGTGATTTGGCGGTTCATTCTCTCCTCGGTATTACCAACACTTGATCTATGGCTTAACACTCGATTGGTCCATGATCTCTATTTAAAGAACATGGAGGGTCATTTGTTAGGTGATCGTCCACGAGAGAAGCTTATGTAAATTTTCTTTCTTTTACATTAATAAATTGCCTGAAGTGGTTGCATTGGCTCAGGCCATTGACTGTTTCCCTCTTTGAGGGTTTTAACCACTTCAATAATACTGGTGTACTGATATGTGATCTATTTATGAGCAGTGTCATTTGGTTTTCTATCTAAGGAACTTACCCTGCAAATTCCTACATGGTATCAGAGCTATTCGAGGGCCGCATCCATTCGTGATCCAAATCTGAAGCCAATACAATTGCATCTAACTGTCATTTCCTAGATCTACTATTTTGACCACTTTCTAGCTGAGAGGACTGTTCTTTTGTGTTAGGAGCATCTATTCTAGTGAGGAACCCCTTTTGTTTCACGTGAAAAGGTTTCCACTAGCCTTAGCTACGTCATTTTTAAGATCTGGAGGTATACAGTCTTTATTTGCAGTTATAGTTATTTGTCTCTCTATTTATTTCGGTTTATAGTCCTATATAATTTTTTTATATTACCGGATCTATACCTTTCATTTCTACATATTCTCTTTGCCCCGCGACTCTTTTCTATATGGGCAAACCAGAAACAAAAAGAAAGGATTTTTCTCATGCATATGCTCTTTTTTGCCGTGCCTTAGTGTGATCTCGGAAAATCAGAAACATTGAGGAAAATATATAGTTTCCGACCAAATCTAATTTTAAGCCGTAAGGCTTGGATACCTTTGCTTGTTCGTTTGATTTGTGTGGTTGTTTTTTTTGTTTTGTAGACAAAAAGAGGTTTTTCAAGTAAGCACGCACCCCAAAGCCTCAGTGAGCAAAAAAAAAAACTCTATTCCTTTCCAACAATTATTAACCTTTTAAATTAGCTCACTTGGTCTAAAGTTACTTTATGAGATTAGAGGTCTTGGGTTCAAGTATTTCTTTTTGTTGAGTTACTTTTTTCAAAAAACATATGTAACTTATGTTTTAAAGTTACTTTATGTAAAAGTGTTCTCACCCATTATAAAATGTGAATCACTTATAAATCTATAGTCACTTTATTTTTATTTATGTTACAATTTAGTGAATAGTTCATAAAGAACCATTGTAAAAGTGACTTTCACTTATTTATAAAAGTGGGTCACACACACACACACACACACACACACACACACATATATATTTTAAGTGAGCTAATTAGCTTAAGTTTGGAGGGGGAGGGGCAGGGGGAGGCGGCGAAGGAGGATTTTTTTAAATATAATATTATCATCAACTTCCAAACATTCACTTGGTTCGTTGGTATCTTCAACAAATTTTTTTCAAAAAGCCATAACTTCTTCATCCAAAAGCCGTTTTTTTTAATCGGCCTAATTTTTTGAGATACTTCCATTTGAACACTTAGTTTCAACATACACAACTTCAGTTTCTTTTAAAATGGAAATTCCATGCCTAGTTATTCTTGACAACGCCAACTACTTCCAGTGGCTATCCTACATGGTGGATTTACTTAGAATTAGAGGTTTTTATAGAATAGCCTCAGGCCAGGAGTCTAAACCTCAAGATAAAGATAAGCAAGCCAAATGGGAAAATAAGCAAGATAAAGCATGTGGGTTGATAGAGATGTCTATTTCTCTAGACCTTAGATTCCATATAGCAGAAATTGATAGCCCCGATGAAGCAATGAAAAAGCTCAGTAATGTTTTTGGAATTAAAAATGAAATTAGTGTTATTAAATTATATATTATGGAGCAATGGAACACATAAAATATTGCAGAAATATAAACACAGAAAACGCATAAAACAAGAGAGACACAGATATACGTGGGTTTCACCCAGTTTGGGCTACGTTCCACCCCGAACAGCTAGTCCTTCCTTTCTATTATCCAACAAAATGAAGAGACACAACCTACAACAGATCCACTGTAATATCCTCTGTTTTCTCTCACAGTCTCACCTCTCTGTTTCTCGCTCACATATATTACACATAATCAATACAATGCCCTCATATGAAGAGAGGGGTTGCCTTCTAGGGCAAAAAACCCTAAACTAAACATAAGTTCTACCATCAGATCATCCGCCTAATGAACGGCCTAGATTGACTAGAAATTACTATACTTTTACAAGGCAATTTTACATCTGTTTTTAGATTCGGGGGCGCTGCCCTCGAGCCCTCGCCAGGGGACCGTTGGCCCCCGGACCCCCGCGAGGGGGACAAGTCCCCCCCACACCCCCCTGCGTGGAGTGGTGTACAAACTTCCTAGGGTATAAATTCGGCTGAAACAAAGACCTCTGAACAATCATGCTCCACACACAACAATCTCCCACTTGGAGAATGATTGTAGCAACTCCACCGCTGCTTTATTTGCTGGACAATGACTCCCCTTTGGACCTGGCTATTTCCCATCTTCATCGTCATCCTTAAAGACCAATTGAAACTGAGCATATTCTCAGTTTCTTCCTGGTTACAACTTTTGTTAACATATCTGCAGGATTTTGGCTAGTGTGTATCTTTTCCAGCTTCAACTCTCCATCTTCCAACACTGATCATATGAAATG
>APFE031509135.1:150974-161103 GCA_000404065.3 Pinus taeda | reverse complement strand
TACTCTTGGTAGATTTTAGAACAAGTAGAGATAGATCGTTTTTGCTTGAAGCTTATGGGTAGAACTAGTCATAAATGGTACTTTTATCTCTTGGCAATTCCTGCTCATATTCTTTAAGTGATTTATAGTTTTAGTTATTTATATGTTACTGCATGAATGTATGGGTTATCATTTGGCACTTTTTTATGGTGGAGTCATATTGTTTATGTTTGACATATGAATGACTTATTATGCGATATGTTGTTCACAACTGTTTTGCCCAACTTCTTATGCAAAGTGGTTTATCTTTAATGATTTCTATTCTTATAATGGCTGAATTGTCTTTATTACCAGTTATTATTCGAAATATTTTTAGATCGCATAATGGAAGATATACAATGCTGGGTTAGGATAGATTTGATGTGTTATTTCTCACTAGATTACAATAGCATAGAGTAAAGTTAAAGAATCTGAATTAGATTAGCTTTAAAAATACCCTTAGATCAGCATAGTTCAACTCTACACACACACACACACCCAAGATAGGGAAACTAGTCCCGTTATCCCCAGTCGGACCCGCTATACCAAACGGATAAGGAGCTGCCAACCAAGGTCCGGACTGGGTGGGTATCCCCCTTGTTGTCGACTCGATTTTTGGGGCTTCAACAACATGATGGTACAGGGAGCACAAGTCCGTACTAGCATTGTCTAGTGTCGAAGTGAACGACAACTACTAGGTTTAAAGATGTCAGAACACATCTCTAGACTAGACCTCTAAATGTGAGCGTTAAGTTTCACATGTGCCTTAGGTTAATTGAATACATTTTGAAGTTTATCTTGAAGTTGTGCCTCAGTGTTGAGGCCCTATCGATGTGACTTTAAAGACTCCTATATGTAGTTATATGAGAGAAAACCCTTTCAATTTGATGAATGTTCACACTAATTGAAAGTAGAGAAAAAAATCAATGCAACAAACAAGCAACTCAAAGCAAGATGACTCTTCACTACTTCACTTTTAAAACAAATTAATGAAAACTCTTTCCACTTCCTATTCTTCCTATCAAATGCACTTCAACTAGTCCTTTCAATAGTAAAACAAGTTCATTTCTTTACAAATGCTTATGATGATGCAATTCTAGATTTCAATGATGCTACTTAATGCAACATATTGATTCAACAAACTAGAATGATATATTTTTCAATGGCATGATAAAATCTACTTTTCAAGTAAACACTTCAATGAAAAATTTTCAAACAACCAACATCAATTATATACCAAGCAAGATAAGAAAAAATATTCTCAAACCAAGCATGCAAAGACTCAATCAAAACAAAAAAAGAAATGTGATCTATGCAAAAAAATAGACGATCAATCAAGAGAAGAGAAAATGAAACTTTTACTTGTCCAATTGAAACAAAGCAATACAATGACTAAAACATGAAATGCATAGGGAAGCTAACCAACAACTTGACTTGATGAGCAAACAAACAACTGAATGGATGATGACCTAGATGCCCTAGGGATACAAAACATAAAAAACATCAAAAAATAAAGTAAGGAAAACCCAAACCAATCAAGGAATCAAATCAAGCTAACAAAAATTCTAGCCAGGGAGAATACATGTAAACAAGCCAAGAGATAGAGCTTATGAGGGCAGTACACACTGGAAATGATTCAGGAGAAACCATGATATTAACCTACAAGAATCTATGCAAGTGTTTAAATGAAAAAAAGCACCACAAGGGGGTATGCCATGATTGTTTAAGAGTAAATTGCATTGATTGGTGTGATTGTCAAAAAATAAACATCGCTAGTCAAGGATTTCAAGGAAAAAAAGAATCAGAGATCAAAACTAGACCTGTCACTCTAAATTCAGGGATCTAGGCAGTAGATAGTGTAAAGCATATAAAACCAAAAAGAAAGAGAGATAGGAAAAAAGTCAACACAAATCATGAAATGTAGATAATCCAAAGAGAGGGATGGATCCCCAATTGATCCACTAATTTGTGGACTAGGTAAATCTCCTCTACGAACAAAGGTGATCCCTCCAATCCAAGAGTGGGTCTAGCTACAAAAAAAACAATCTAATGTAAACTTCCCTAGATTAGAATCAAATAAGTGGATCTACTTTGGACCCGCAACTTTTCTCTTGCCCTTGTCACACAGTGGTATGCTTACTTCTGCTAGTGGTGCTGGTGTTGGTTCTCTCTAGGATGCTGCTTCACTTTGCTTCGCTAACCACTCCACAGTAAAGCCAACCTATTCACTGGGTCTGGAGAAATTATAGTAATATCTCCATGATTCCTCCTCCACCCAATCAAATGCCCCATGGATCCAGTTGAACTATACTCTCGTGTAGTGATCTTTCACAAGACAATGTGAGCCATATAGATTGTAACTTTAGAGGTTGAATGGATACTTCTTCATCTATTCTACTTCGACATCCGCTTGATTAAAAATATGGATCTCATATGACCTAATCCGTAATGGAAGAGTGGGCCAAGATGCCTTATTCTTCCAGTGCAATCTAGCTATCAATCCTACCAAGATGTGATATGCTACTTCCTGCATGATGAGTATGTCGAAGGGAAACTTCAGTAGAACATGTGGAGGCTTCTTCAAACTAAATATTCATATGAAGGTATCAGATGGTGAGGCATACCAATCAACAATGTCTATCAATGCCTCCATTGTTTCCTTCGACATCTAGGGTGGATACTATTCGAATATCATCTTGTACACTGGGTTGAAAAAATGATCAGAGAGCCGTGTGATAACTCCTTTGAAGTTGCATTCAGAAAAAAAATTACAATATGTGTTCACATCAATCTCTGTTGGTTACCATGCCCACTTCAAGCCCGGGAACTTCTATCGAGCAAAGATTGCATCTAAGTTGTAGGTAGACATGTAGAACTTTGCTTGCATACATCCGGGTGACTGTCGAGCCTTTGTTACCTGTTCCTTCAGCTAATGAGCCAACATGCTGGACCAATTACATGGTTTTCCTTCTCTGGCCAGTTGGTCCAGCGTGATCAACCAACTTTATGGGAAGGTTTCCATGCTTTCTTGGCCATACAGTCGACATGAAAATATGACCAAGTACTAATATGACTTCTCCAGTATCATCGTCTTGTAGATATGTTTGGGTGTCTTCTTGAATATAGCTGACTCCTTTACCTAGTTCTTAAGAATGTCTCTAGAGTTGGCACTATTGTTGGGTGAGTTGAAGGGAGTCTCCATGATAGTCATGGGCTCTGACATCTGATACATCTCATCATAATCCTATGCCCATAAGGTTTCAATATTCATCTCACTAACACTGCTCAAAGTCATCATCTCGGGATCAGTGTGTGAGATGATCTAGTGTATCATGTTCGTGCATGGGAACGCGGGGTATTTGTATGTAATTTGGTACAAACTAGACTTGTGAATGTTCACATACACCTAGAAGTCATCGAGGTCTTCCCTAAAAGTGCCTGCAAATGCTTCATTGACCCCTTTCCATTTCAAATTGATGCCCTTGTCTAGAAACAACTTGGTATCTTCATATATCAGTAAACATGTGAACACATGTTCAACCGCTACTCCAATTGCACTTCCATCAGTGTCCTTTGATCCTACTCTCTTGGAGGCCAATGATCCTATATTGATAAGAGGCAGATGAACACCTGAAATATCTAGAGACAAAGTGACATGCATGGCAATAAATCTGTCAATGAAAACCAAATCAAATTTGAGGAATGACATAACACATACATGGGGAATGATAGGAAAAGATTGTAGAATTTCCTCTGGGAGACTGGGTGACTGGCTACTAGAACTACACAAAAGGCAGTTTGGGTTGTCTGGGAGGCAAGACTGGCTGCTGGATTTACGCAATGCGCAACTCAGGCTAACTATTTACTGTTGGGATTGTGTAATGTGCAATTCTAACTAGAAATGACTGCAGGCTCAGTGACTATATTGCGCAATTTTCTGCTCCAGTAGTCACTATCCTTAAGAAATGTACAAATTAGTCCTAGAGAACAACTCTTGGGCAGAAATGTGCATTTCTGGAGAGGAGGAAAGAGCCTTCCTTCTCTAGATTGTGTAATGTTGTCTTGGTGAGGTAGAGTTGGGGCCAAGGCTGGCCAGACTCGCTGATAGGAAACTGAAAGAAAATATGAAAGTGAATGCATGATGATACTGAGTGAAAGAAGAAGTGATTGATCATGCATGCAAACATTTAATGAAAAATTCAGAAAATAAAACATGTATGTGGGTGAAGCAAATCGCTGAATGGGTGACCATTTGTGAAAAAAGGTTTTATGCATGTGACAACAGTGAGATAGCAACGAAAACTAAAATTGTGTTAGTAAAAGCTATTATTCATGTAAATGACAACAAGAATTCAAAGAAATCAAGCAAATAGCACTCAAGCAAGTGAAAGCACAAAAAGTGACAGAAATGCTGAAAAAGACAAGTTGACACCACTTACCCATGAATAGCTGAGCTGGATGTGTCGAAGAGTCCTGGATGTTTTTTGGGATGTCAAAGATCCAAGATTGATGTGAAAGAATGAGCTTTTATGTGTCGAATAAATAATTTTAGGTTCATGACGTGCATGCCACAAATCTAGGAAAAAGTGACACTTGGAGGAAGATTCTAAAACGAACTTTGCATGTAACCTCGAACTGCTACAAAATAGCTCCCTAAATCAAGGGATTATTTTTGCATGCTTCCTTTTTCTATTCTAGGAAAACGAAAGCCATGCATGCAAGTCAAGTTTCCTTGGTTCCAGGTGGAAATTCTTTCTCTTATCTCTTATTTCTTATTCCCTTTCCTTTTTCCTTTTTCCATCTACCCAACTTCACATGAAAGAGGTTGCTCAACTAGTGGGAGAAAATGCACATTTTGGATGGGAGCTAGGCTGGATGCCCAAGATATTTTCACAATTTCTGGGCATAGCAACTGATTGCTTCCTAGGATTGTGCAATTCCTGGGCTGAGCAACCTTGTTGGGAGGAATTGTGCAATTTTTTGGGTGAAGCTTGACTAGAAAAATTACACAATTATGGAGCCCAGCAGGCTACCAGATAGAATTTCTCAATTTCTAGAGGAAAGGCTGGTTTGCCTCCAAAATTGCACAATTCATTGAAGCAACTACTCAGCCTATAGATGGACCAAGTCCAGAGGAACAACCTATGAGGGGAATGCATCAATCTTTGATTGACAGGCTGTCTTTCTGTAAGAAAACATTGAATCTTGTGTACGTGATGAAGCAAGACATGGTGTTGTGAAAGGTTGGTAGGGAGGCTCCAAAACGAAGCTAAGGAAAAATTTTGGAGGGTGGTTGTGGCTACTACAACACCTCTCCAATCTTCTCCACTACCTATGTTGGTTGTCTAACTACCTACACCATTATCTTTAGCTCTACATTGCACTCCTTGACACTTGTTAGAAGTGTGTCGTAGTGATCCTATAACTTATTCCATGATTCTACTGCCACTTCATGGATTAGATCCCCAATTTGATCCAAGTCCCCATTAGTAAGGTCCATTCGTGTTATATATTTTTTCTTGTGTTCCTTATGTTTCTTTTTTCCTCTTGAGGCATCTTTGAAACCCGCTTTCCTATTCTTTGCGACAACTTGGTATGTCTTTTTCTTTTCAGACTCTTTATTATGCTCATCATCTTCAAGAGGATCCTTGTGAGCCTTGTCATGTTCTCCTCTTATTATGACTCTTGATCATCTAGATCCTTATTTTCCCCACTCGGTTCCACATGCTATGATGTATCCTCCTTTGTTGGATTATCTTCTTCCTGTGTCTCTAGTGCATTCATCCATTCCACGGGCCATTGTTGTACATGTGCTAGGACATGATCTTCTATTACGAAATATGGAAGGGTATTCCATTTATTCTTTGTGTCCCTATGAGCCTGTATATAAACTTTGTGGAAATCATCTTTAAACTTCGCGATAGAGCTATACTACTCGTATAGGCTCGTCGAAAAGCGATGGTGTTGGTTCACCAACATGTGTAAGTCCATATGGTATAATAAAAAAAATCATGTTCTCCTATGCTCATGATGGTTTAGTGGTATACCACAATGAGGCATACGGCGTGGCTTCATAAAATCCAAGGCTATTGGAGGGAGTTGTGAATCCTCTGGCTCCCTCCATGCCAACATTGCAATTTAAAATTAGCCATGCATAATGAAATGTAGTAACTTTCTCTTGGACCTTGCAACAATCGTCTAGAAACTCCTTATTAGAAAATTATATATTACAAATCAATGGAACACATAAAATATATTTCATAAATATAAACACAAAAAATACATAAAACAAGAGAGACATAGATATATGTGGTTCACCCAATTTGGGCTACATCCACAGAGAAACATCCAGTCCTTCCTTTCATATTATCCAACAAAATGAATAGATACAACCTACAGTAGATCCACTGGTTCCCTCTTCACTCTCAATATCCTCTCTTTTCCTCACTCAGGATACAAATCTACATAGACACAATACAATTCCCTCATATATAGTGAGGGGTTACCTTCTAGGGGAAAAAACCATAAGTTAAACATAACTTCTACTGTCACATCGCTGCCTAATGAACAACCTAGATTGGCTAGGAAAATACAACATTTTACAAAGCAATTTTACATTTATTTTTAGCTTTAGGGGAGTTTCCCCTGATCCCCCATTGGGGGGGGCTCCTAAAGATCATTGCTCCCCCTGGACCCCCCTTTCCGTGCACATATTATGGAAGGTGTTTCCACCACATTACAAACTAGGGTCAAATGCGGTGATACCTCTTAATAAAGAAGATAATCAAGCTCCACACCCAACACTCCAAGCATAGATATGAGGCCTAGTTGTACTAAACCCCATCAGTGCAATATGCAACTAATGAAACCACTGATATAGGGACTTCATTAGCCCAACACTTCCTTATGATCTTCTGAGCCATTATATGTTTTGTGAAGTGAAATCCCTGGTCATTGATCAAATTGATATCATAACATCACTTCCCTTTTATCAATCCAAACTTCTTATTCATGTTCTCAATGATTTCTCTGTCGTGATCTTTCCCAACAAATTCTTCTGTGGGGTTTCTCCCTTGATACAAAAATCTTGTGATTCTACCAATAAGCATTTGGTCTATAGGGATCCTCTTCCACTTAGAGACCTAGGTTTTCCTTCCTTATTCAAACTAATCACTCAATATAAATCAATTCCAATATTTGAATAACCATGAAATACTAATGAATTTATATAGAAAATATTCACAAGATATTAGAATAGAAATATACAGAAAATTAAGATACTAACATATTCACAATTATGCACATCGATCAACAATATAGTGTACTCAACTCAGTATGCAGACCCTCCACCTTTGCTTGGTACACCTTAATATAATCATCTACATCAAATCACTATTCACATCACGCAAGAATGTATGCACAAAGAAAGCATAAAGCAAGTCTCTGTCTCAAATTATATTCAGGAAATAGTAACATAATGTACATAGCCTATAGTTGTTGGAGCCTTTCTTAAATAGGCAAAATGAGTAATAAGAGTAGTTATAATTGATGTAACAACTAAAAATACTCCTATTCCATTTCATAAGGTCGATCTCATCCTTTACGTTACACAAAATATGGAAAAATCCCATAAAATCCCAAAACTGCCCCCTTGAATTAGGAGACTTCCTATGTGACTCGTCAAGTTTGACTAGCTTTGACCTAGCTTATATTTAGTGATTTTGGGTGAACCAATAATTATTTCTCCATCCTTGGTCTTTTTAGTTTCTAAATATGCCTTTAGCTCATGCTCAGGTACCCTGCTCATAGGACTTTGAACGAGCCATTACGGGAAATTTTGTTTCTACCAAAAATGAATTTTAATGCTCAATTTTTACTAAAAACTCTAAAAATCAAAAGACATGGTTTAGTTACCTTGGTATGCATTACAAGATATAAACACATGATGAAAATGATAGAAAATGGATGATAAAGATGGAAAATGTTATGTAATAGGTGTGGTAAAAAGAGTCAAAATTGAGAGCTAACACTCCCCCTTGTTGATCTTGAAGCATGTCCTCATGCTTGCCTGGTCCTCCTGGACCTCCTTCCCTCTACCTACTAATATAGATGCATCCTGTTGTGCTGCCTATAAGAGTACATCTATTCCTTCTACCTCTTTTTCTCCACTTTTATAAATATATTTTTTCATCTTTTGTTTCTCATACTTAAATTCACATCGTTTACAAATGATAGTAACAATAAGCTTTGAAATTTTTGACCTTGTACTATGGAATTCCAATAATCAATGTTAATTATGACCATGTGATGAAATCTATAGGCACATTTTATATATGTGAACAACTTGCCGATCAACAAGAGTGTGTAGATTATTTCCAATGCCCGAACTCACATAGAATTAATATGAAATTCTCAATATCCTTATGCTCATAATCAATGATTATTTTCTTTATATGTAGGATACCTTCATTCTTTTGAAACTTGTAACTCTGAAGTTCTACTTTCAACAAAAAGTTATATTCTTCACGTACCCCTAACATTGTCTTGTGTCAATCTTGTAATGTCACACAGTGACAGAGAAAACACCAATCAAACACATCAAATATTCTCTCACTTGTGCAGGGGGTTTCTTTATTTCCATAAATCTGCTACAAAATAACTTGTTCCAATCCTTTGTATGACTAGGTGCTCAATTTCAACTTAGCAATTGTTTTTCCCATGCAATCTACAAAATAAGTGTTGAAAGAACTAGGAAAATATCCCCAATAGCAATGAATTTGAAAAAATTATCTGCTTGGAGCCTAATTGGGCTCATTTAGAAGAAAATCCATGTTTTTATTTTTCAAATTGCATTTGCGTTTTTTTAGAAAAAGCAACGAAAAATAGTGCTTTCTTAAAATTTTTGAACTTTTAAAATTGTAGTTGAATTCAATGTTTTCTAGAAGATATAATCCCCGAATCCTTACCTCCTTCTTCCACTTCCAGTGAGCTCGATCTCCATTATTATTTTAAAAATTAATAATAAAATCACTGAAAATAAAATCTTGGATTCAATTTGACTTGCAGAGTTTAAAAATTAAATCACTGAAAATAAAATCTTGGATTCAATTTCCCTGATTTTAGGGATCTTTCCAGTGCTTACCGAATAGGAGGAGATGGCTAATGTTTTGACCGGATTTTTCTCCTAGAACTTTAGCTACCAGCCTATAGTGCCAATTTCCCTTTTTGAGCAATTTCTCCAACTATATAAAAAAAATCCAAATCGATTTTTGGTTTTCCTTTATTACCTAGGCGTAGCTAACTGTGCTTCAAATTTCAATTCCTGAAAGCTCTCCTTCGAAGATTTGATATGTTTGATTTTTGGAGTGTATGGTTCGAATGCCAGTGTATAGTTCAAATGCCTGAGGAGTGTGATTTGAATTTTTTTTTTTTACATGTTTCAAAACTCTTTTTGTTTTCGAAACTTCCTTCTCCCTTTCAAATTTGAAATATTCACATGACAAAATGATACCTTTAGCGTATGATGCTACATGTATTTTTTTCGTTATTCTTTTCAACTCGTATTCCACAGTAGATGTTGCTAATTCAACCAATACCTTATACTTATGATGCTTCCCTTGTTTATCATGTTATTCTTCGAAATGATGTACTCAGACTTTTCTAAAATGTATCCAAAATCATATTTTAGTCATGATTTTTCAAATTCCTATACAATGGTTTTTTTTGGACAAAATTTGAATGCATGTACTAAGATTTTCATGTCTTGATTGTTGTGACAACTATCAAATGTATGTTGATCATGTTAGTGTCAGCCTTTGTAGCCTTCCTCCAGTGATCAAATATGCTCTTACAAAGTGATTTTGAAGTGTCAAGGTCAAATTTTGTCATTTCAGTGAGTCTTCAAGCAAAATTTGGTCACTAGGCATTAGGTCTAGGGTTTGCTTTCACTCCTTTCAAAAATTGCCCAAATGTCAGTCTATGTCACTATTCAGCTGAGTCTATCATCATTCATAGGGTTTCCATTATCATCTCAGTGTCTAATGAGTCATTTTACACCTTGTTCATGCTTCAGTTGTGCCTTGGCAAGTTCATTTCCCTCTCCTAGGGTTTT
>APFE031509135.1:94471-148764 GCA_000404065.3 Pinus taeda | reverse complement strand
GCTCCGAATTGGAAAATTCCACTTGGGTTGGAAAGTAGACATCCAAGGCTTTCCAAAAATCTATCATGAGCTCAATTTGGATGTCAGGAAGTGCCCCAAAAATAGGCTCAAATGTGTGCTACGGATAGGGATCAGGGGCGCTATGCATATAGTTTTTGGCCCAGTTTTTCACCTTCAGCTCAAGAATTCGGCTAGTTTTCACCAGTTTCACTCTTTGATGTAATTTTTCACCCAACATGATGTAATTTGATATATTTAAGGTAACATGGCACTTATCTACCTTCTTCTAGATGATTCATTCACAAATTAGCAAGAAACTAATGTAATGAATCAGTGTCCTTCTTTTTAGAGGCAGGTTGTTTGGTCATCTAAATTCTTGCTCTATGTTTAGAATTTGTTCAAAATGCTCCTAGAAGGAGGAGATCGACCCCTAGAGGTTAGGGAATGAGGATAGCTTGGTCTATATATGTAAATTTCCATTCAATAGGAGGGGTTGGACTCTTGGGATAGCTTGAGACTATATTGTACATATCTTATCAGCGATTTTGGCAAAGGAAAGACCAGGGTTTTGCAGCACTATTTGGGATCCATGTGGCTTTATGTGTTGATGGTGTGTTTCTCTCAGTACTTGTAAGTTGTGTATGTGCATATTTATCTCTATTGAATCCTTTGTTATTAAGCAAATGAAGTGTTAAGGTAGAATCCATGAAATTTCTATGCTCTACCTTTAAATTTGTTTAATCTTCTATGTTTTCTTCAGTATAAGGAGAATCCTTGAGACCCCTTGCTCTCCTTAGCCCCTCACTGGTCTGATATATCCATATCACCTGCTTTAAGGCATCAAAACAATTTCCTATCTTGCCCCAAGTGGCCCTCTGCAAAAAAATGTGCTGCATCCCCGCACCCAAAATTGCCTTTCCCTTGATTTCAACAAAACCACAAAAAATCAATTCTAAACTCTTTGTACTTAATACCTAGCCTAAAATCAGTCATCAATTCAATCATCTCAAGCCTTTTCAATTATCTTTTGCCGAGTTTGACCCGGAGAGAGCCCTCTCCTGTCCTCGTAGGGCTAGCTACGAGGCTGAGTGTGGTTTGATGTGGCCTTGAGTCTTGCCTTATTTTAGCCTAAGGCAGATTTGAGCTCTAACATAGTGGCGACCATACTAGGGAAGAACTAGTTTTCTTGTTAGTGTTATTTGATTTATAGCTACAGACGGAGTCTGAATTCACGCCAGGTAGCTTTCGAACTGCACATTGCTCTTTGAGTGCATAGTAGATAAACACTGCTTCAGTCGATCTCCGGTCTAGCTTGTAATCGTAACACTTAACTTATAAATTTCCCCAGTACATGTATCAAGTTCAGATTTGATTGTTGATGGTGAACAATGGTTAGACATCAGAAGGCTGAAATCATTCACTTGGCGACTCCATTCAGTGAACAATCCAAAAATCAATGTTTCATGGTGACTTCACTGTAGGGAGATCAGTAGCTGTGAGATTTTCAAGATGGACCGAATCATGAAAAGATACGCTCCCATGAGCCGAGATCACATTCCAGGTTTTCCGAATAAGATGCCCAAGGTAGATTGGTCAAGGAATCTGCCTACGTTTAACAATGATGGTAAGAAATATGCTACTTTACATCTGGTTAGATTTCATATGCATATTCGCAAGTTGAAGGTGGATTTTCCTGAAGATTGCTTGATGAAGATATTCCTGGCCACTCTAGAAGGTGAAGCCCAATCTTGGTATGAAAGTTTTCTGCCTGCTTGTATTTATTGTTTAAAAGATTTTCATGCCCTGTTCATTGAAATATATCAAGCATCTTATCCATCATTAAATTTAGTTCATGACTGTTGCAAACATGCTTCTACTTTTATTGAAAGCCTTGAGAAATATTATGAAGATGATAATTTCATGGATGAAGAGATCATGGAGGCTCTGTATGAGAATCCATTTCAGCAACATGAAGAGAACCTAGAGGATACCTATCAAGATGATCAGGAAATTTTGCAGCATAATCAAGATCAGCAGGTTGAAGATGGCCACATGGCTGAAAATGATGAAAGGGAGAATGTTATTTCAGATCTGCCCACAGAAGAAGACAACATGGCGAGAACTCAAGTTTCATTTGCAGATTTTGATAATGACCAGTCAGCTATTTTAGATCTACATTTAGATTGTGATGACCAAGCATATCTTATGTTGAAGCCCATCAAAGAGAACTCTATTGTTGAGATCATCTGGAATGAAGAAGACAAAGTTATTGACCAAAGCCTTCATGAGGAGTTAATCTGGTCATTTCATGGACAACAAGATGGAATATTTGTTCAGGTAAGTGAGAAATCTTCTTTTGATAACTCAGTGGTAAATGATAATTTGAATGCCCTATCATATGAAGATAATTACTGTTTGAGCAGAAGAAAACAAAAGGCATTGTCTCCTTTGTCTGAAGATGAGATAGATCTACTTTTCAAAGGTCATGTTTCAGCCGAAGCTATAGCAGATTTGCAGTGCACACGTGGTCAAGAAAGTGTTGATGAAATCTCTTCATCTTTTGAAAATAATGACGGTCTTGTAATCAGTTTTATAGATCAGCAAACAGATAATATTTTCTTTCAAAAATATGATAAGGCTGGCATGTTTGATAATCACATCAAGAAGAGTGAAAAATCACATCACAAGTCAAAACTGGTCAAACTGGCTTCGTTTCTTGAGCTGAAAGGTGAAAATTGTGCCAAAAAACCTTGTGCGCCGCGCGCCTGAGCCCTGTGCGTCGCGCACCTTTCCACCTGTTTTTGGGGCACTTCCCGGCATTCAAATTGAGCTCAGATTGGCTTGTTGGAAAGCCCTGGATGTCTACTTTATAATCCAAGTGGAAGTTTCCAATTTGGTGTCAATTTGACCCTCCAAAAGTTCATTCTAGCGGAAGTACTTCCTGCTGGTGCAAAAAGTGGCAGAAAGGTGATTTTCACGATGTTTTTGAGCCTTTTGGTCACCCAGAACTTCATGAAATGCTTTGGTAATGGTTGTGCATGTATAATTCATCATGAAAAATCCAAAACTACAAGCCATTTTCTATTTGGACCTCCCCAGCTTATGGGTCGCACGCTGCGCGGTACGCGTTGAGCCAAAAAACCTGTTTTGCAAGCCAAAAATTTCAAAATGACAAAATTTTCTCCAAATTCTTTGAAATTTGGGCTGAAGGTGCCTCATCAAGTGACATGCTCAGCCAAAGAGGCTTCAGCCAAGATTTGGAGTCTATCCTCCCTTTTCGACATTTTAGTGCCCTCTCGGTGCATGCAATTCTGTTGTAGAGTCGTTGTCTTGGTCATATGATGTATTAGTGCCCGCCTCCATGGTATTGAAAGTCTATGCCAAGTGTATGTTTGATTTGTTGAAAATGAGGAATGAAGGCTTGATGTCTTTGTCTTCAAATGCCAAATATTCCAAAGGGAAATGAGGAAAAATACAACCTTGGTAACACACTATTTTGAAACCCTACAGCACATTTTATACTGACAAAAGGAGGGTTTGAAACTTGGATATCCACGACAAACTTTTCATGAACCCATTACATTTATCTTTCAAAAGCCAAGCACAAGTGGTGGATGTGAGCCTACTTGCAAATTTGTACGAAGAGGAGGTGGTTTGATGCCTTTCCAAGCAATTTTCGGCCTTAAAACCCAGTGCGCCACGCGCCTCACCCAACGTGCCACGTGCCTTTGATGCACCGCGCGCGTGTATTTTTACACTGAGTTTTCGTGCATGATGCACCGCCCGCCCAGCCTGATGCGCCGCGCGCACCCAACTACATAGTGCATTTTTCAGGAGGCGTTTGGAGGCATTCCCGGTGTCAAAATCAGGTGCATGATAGCGCGTTGGAAAGGTATTTGAGTCTAATTTCCAACCCAACTAGAATGTTTCAATTTTAAGTTCATTTGCCTTGTCAAAAATCAAACCTCCCAAGACTAGTCAAAATGTGCCAAATGAGGCTACCTCAAGGCAGAGTTTTGTTGTAGTCAACTTTTGAATGCCTTTCTCAACTCCAAATTGAGATCATGATAGTTAATTGGAAAGACATTGTTGTTTAGTTATCATTTGACTCATCAAGCAAGTCATTTGGCCAACCAAGCTAGGCGAAAACTTGATTTTACCAAGGTCACTTCAGAGGTGCATTCAATTCTCCTGAGGCAACGGTATTTTTGACATTTCTCTAAAACCATGGCACCTGTGTAAAAAGTGAAGGAGGTTTATCTTCTTTGGAATGTTGTGGACAAAAAACTCTCTCAGGTTTCCAAAATTCATCTTTGATTGCTCTGAAACATCTTTTGAGAGAAACTTATCCCGATGTGTGAAACAAGGGATTTTGTCGAAATGAAGCGAAATGAAGGGGATAAGGGGCTTCTAAATTCTTGGGGAAATTTTGGGAAGTAGGGGGAGGGATGTTAGGAAGCAGGGGAAAGTGGAATCTCAGAGATTGAGTGAGGGGAAGGGGTCCAAAAGGGCAAATCACAGGCCAAACCTAGAAAATTGCCAGGTTGTAGCTAGAAACTAGGGTTTGTGCAAAAATGAGGAATTTGGCGGATCTAAGGGATGTGAAGTGTTTTATAAGGTACATGAAGGATAGGGGAAGGTGTATGAACATCAAGAAACAAGTTTTGCCGATGATTTGGCCGCCCAAGAGAAATTGCCTTCAAAACCCTAGGAGAGGGAAATGAGCTTGCCTAGGCACAACTAAAACATGAATAACGTATAAAATGACTCATTAGACACTGACATGATAATGACAACCCTATGAATGATGATAGGCTCAGCTGAATGATGACATGGACTGACATTTGGACAAACCCTAGACCTAATGCCTAGTGACCAAATTTTGCTTGAAAACTCACTGAAATGACAAAATTTGACCTTGACACTTCAAAATCACTTTGTAAGAGCATATTTGATCACTGTAGGAAGGCTGGGAAGACTGACACTAACACAAGTAACAAACAAAACATTTTCATCTAACGTCCTTATGGATAACCTTGAATCTTGAAATTAATTCAAACAAAAATATAACAAGCAGAGCAACTGAATTATTATAACGCAGTGAAAACTTGGGATGTGCTTGTCCAAACATAGATCAAGAATTTGATTTGGATGCCTTTGGATGCAAGGGAAATAAAATGGATCAAACCAATCCTGTATCCATTACTCTTCTAAAAATAGCACAATTTTCTAATTCAACCTTAAAAATTGAAAAACTGATGCCTTTGGATGCATGGGAAATCAAATGGATCAAACCAATCCTCCATCCATTACTCTTCTAAAAATGGCACTGTTTTCTAATTCAACCTTAAAATTTGAAAAAACTGATATGCAATAACCTTCATACCTCGTTCCAAAGCTTCGGGGTCATTAGGTGAGTATTCAAATATCTTCAAGTCTCATTAGATTATCTCACCTCTACAAACAAGTTCTTCAATACTCTTGAAGAAACAAGTGCTTCTCTCCTTCTTGGAGTCACCAAGTAAGAGATCTTCAAATGTAACATTTACCATGTGAGAGAATCAAAGGATTAGGTAGATCAAACCACTGACACTCCAAAAGAACGGTGCTGTGTACAAAAATTGTTACACACTTAGGCAGGACCAAGTATACCTCAACATACATAGCAATGTAAGAAACCAAAAGGTTTCAATACACAAAACAATATCATGCATTCATTATTCACACAGTTAAATCTACCCATACAACTAGTGTGGAAAAAGTCGCCAAAATGTTGCAATTAAATTGGCAAAGTCTGATTTTTTGGACTAGTTGACTCTTAGACTAGACAATTTAATCGACTTACTTTTTGGGGATTTTTTCCTAGTTGAAAAAGTCAGGATTAAATCAGGAGTTTTTCCAAAAAATCGTGAGTGAGGTAGTTTCTTTAATGACTTTTTATTTTTATTTTTTTGAAAAAATTGGGATTTTATCGAAAAAGTCGGGATAAAATTGGGATAATATTTTTGTATATATATATATATATAGTATGTTATATATATATATTATTTTTATTTTTATTTTTGCCGACTTTTTGCCTACTTTTTCAAAAGCCTCTTGACTTTAATGACTTTTTGAATTTCTGGATCCTTGCTGATTTAATCTCGACTTCGACTTTTTCCACATTGCATAAAACCATCTTTTTATAGCACCAAGATGTAATCAACTCCCTTGAAATAGGGAAGATGAGGTTCACATTGTCGAAGTTGGTAGCTTTGCTAGGAATTTTCATTGGCAATTGATGGAGACAGTTCATATTTTTGACTTTGACCAAATCGGCCTCAAGGAAGACAAGTCAGCTCACATGTGGAAAAGCCATCTCCTAAGACAGATAAATACGACTTTTTTGGAGCTCATTTGGCACATCTCACATGCATCCATTCGATCTGAAATTGCAAGAGTTCACATGTGCGAAGGAGACAATGAGGGAGACTTATGTTCTGTGATGACCAACATCTTTCTCTTTGTTTTGACTTTCTTTGACTTTTGTTGACCTGGGCTATTATGGATCTATTTGACCGAGATTTTGTCTAACGAAAGAGGTCAATTATTCTGTGGAATATTCTTCTGCGTTGACCGAATTTCAAATTGTTTTGTTGGGTGCTCACTGTGACTTTGATCGAAGGTTTGATTGGTGCGTTGACTAGATTTTCTAAGGCAAATTCATGATCGAATTTCGGCGCTTTTGTTCAGCTACCTCAGCTCAAAATTCAGCCCCTTTGTGAAGACTGCAACCTTTGATCAACACTGATTTTTCTCTTGCCTCGTTGACTGGTTTTGACTGCATATTGTTAAGGTCAGATTTGGAACTTTGTTGGAACATTATTGATGTACAAACTAGATTGTATCACAACAGAGAACCTGTGGAAAATTAACATGGTATCAACACTAAGGTGAAGATCAACCATTGGAGAACAGAGAACACCCCTTTGAGACATTTCTCTTTCTGATTGGTGATCAATTTTCTTGCTCAACATGAATTCCTCCTACTTCAAGATTGAAGAGACGCTGAATGATGCCTCCAACTTTGGAACATGGAGAGCTAGGTTGGGTTTCACCCTTGAAGAAAATGATGCGATGGAGTATGTGGAGGGAAAGATAGTTGAACCTCTTGAGAATGCAAATGCCCATATCAAATCCAATTACAAGAAGGCTGAGATCAAGGCTAAGAAGATCATCATTGACTCTCTTAGAGATCATCTCATACACTTATGTGTCTAAGTTGAAGAAGTCAAGGGAGATATATGACAAGTTGATTGTTATGTATGAGGTCAACAATCTCATCCACATCATTGCTTTGAAGAGTCAGCTTCGTGACATCAAGATGTCCAAGACAGAATCCATAACAACCTATTTCATGAAAATTTCTCAAATAAGAGATCAACTTCTTTCCATTGGAGAAATCATACTTAATAAAGAGCTTGTGTAGATGACCCTTGCAGGACTTCCCATGTCTTGGGAGACATTCATAACAAGCATTGGTAGAAGAAAGGATCTGCCTTCATTTGATGAACTTTTGGGCACTTGCAGTCGAGAAGAATCCATGCTCATTTCCAGGGGAAGAATTCAGAGACATGAAAGAGAACCTACAACCTTTGCAGCAAATGCTAGGAAAGGAAAATGGAAAGGAAGACCTTCCAAATGGAAGTCAAAGAAGCCAACTCCTGCATTCAACAATAATAGAAGGGGCTTGTCCAAAGTCCAATGCTATAGATGTGACAAATATGGCCACATAGCTCAAGATTGTCTTGAGAGAAGAAGTGCTCAAAGGCCCAATGCCAACAACAATAGCTACAACAACTCCAACAATAAGAGAGGTAGAGGTCTTGCTGCCCATGAAAGTTTTGAAGAGACTCAACACCCTCCAAAGAAGTACAAAAACACAAGGTATGCTGATAATGTTACTAATACTCAATCTGAATATTTTATCGTTTTTGGTCTTTCAAGCTCATCTTCAGATAACGTTATTTACTTGGTTGGTGGATAGTGGGGCATCTAGACACTAGATTGGGTATCATGATATCCTCTCAAATTTGATTGAGAGGAAGTGAAATTTGAATATTATAATTGGTGATAATTTTACTCATCTTGTCAAAGGAATTTGCTTTGTTTCTTTTCATTTGGATTCTGGTCAAACCATTCATCTGTAAGATGTGTTGTATGTGCTAGAGTTGAAGAAGAATTTTGTGTCCATTTCAGCCATGGAAGTCAAAGGGTTCAAAGTTGCATTGTTTAATGGAAAATTCCTTGCATGGCCAAGGAAATCTAGCTTAAAGGCAACCTTCACACTTGTATCAGAAATGAAGGCCTATACAAAGTTTGTGGTCGACCAATTCATGCATTGGTCCATGATAGCACAAATCGTGCGAGCTTTGGCACCAAAGATTTGCTCACCTTCATTATAGGGCTTTGCCTAGTTTGAGTAAAATGATTTCAGGCATTCCAGAGATTCAAGTGGAACATGAAGGCACATGTCAAGGATGTGCAAGTAGAAAGAATCTCAAGGGACCATTCCCTTTTGGTAGCAACAAATTTGATGAGATTCTTTCAACTTACTCATTCATACCTTTTTGGTTCCATGCTGGTGACATCTCTTGGAGGACATCTATACAATGTGTTTTTTGTTGATGACTTCACCTGTAAGACTTGGATCTTCTTCTTGAAGGCTAAGGATCAAATTTTCAACATATACAGGGACTTCAAAGCTCTAATGGAGAATCAAACTAGAAAGAAGATCAAGATCTTGAGGACAGATAATTTTGGAGAATACACTTCAAATGACTACAAGGAATGTTGTAAGGAAGTCTAGATTAAGAGTGTGTTGACTGTTCCATACAACCCTCAACAAAATGGAGTTGCTGAGAGGAAGAACATGACCATCTCGAAAGCAGTCAAAGTCATGATTCGTGATTAGAAGCTTTTCATGTTTCTATGGGGAGAAGCAACAAATACTGCGATATATGCCCAAAATAGAAGCCCTCAATCAAGTCTCGTGGAACAAGATTCCCGAAGAAGTATTTATTGGTGTAAAACTAGAAGTTGGACACTTGAGAATATTTGGCTGTCCTGTTTACGTTCATGTACTTAAAGAGAAAAGATCAAAGCTAGAAGTTTTTGGTAAGAAAGGTACATTTGTTGGATATTGTGAAAATTCTAAAGCTTACATGATATATGTGCTAGGGCAGAGGAACATTGAGTTTAGTCATGATGTGAACTTTGATGAGGATGCTGCACTTGGAGAAACCATGGACTTTCTTGTGCCTACCAGCACTGAGAGGAGAGATGATACTTTTGATGAAGTTGTAGAGCCATCCATGCCAGAACTTGACCTTGCAGATGAGCCTATGGCACATTTGGATCCTTTAGATGCTCCGCCTTTGTGATCCACCCTCCTTTAGGAGGAGACTTTTGTGGCTTTGTGATACTTTACAGGATGCAGAGAAACATTTAGCCCCTAGAGGCACCTTCAAAGAAAGCAAGCAACTCGTAGATATCAGAGATATGCTTCATTAATGAGCAATATCATACAATTTGAACCTACCAGCTATGAAAAAGCAAAAGGAACATGTTTGGAAAGATGTCGTGACCGAGGAATACTAGTCCACTATGAAAAATGATGTATGGAAAGTTGTTTCGAGACTCGAGGGGAAGTCTATAGTGAATTCCAAGTGGATATACAAAATCAACATACAGTTGATGGTAGCATTGAAAAGTTCAAAGTGAGGTTCATGTCTAGAGGATTTTCTCAGAAAGAGGGAGAAGATTATGATGAGATATTTGCTCCTGTTGCTAGATACACTACCATCCAGTGTATCATTGCTCTAGTTGCTAATTAGGGTTGGAGTCTTCATCAGATGGATGTGAAGACAACTTTTCTTCGTGGCATACTTAAGGAAGAAGTGTACCTGGAACAACCTTAGGGCTTTGAGGAACATTACAAGGAAACCCATGTTTGTAGATTGAAGAAAGCCCTTTATGGATTGAAGCAAGCCCCTAGGGCTTGGTATACTTGGATCAATGGATATTTGACAAAGCTTGGTTTCAACAAAAGCAATGCCAATCCCAACCTTTACTTCAAGGTTGTTTAAGGTATGCCTTTGATTTCGGTTTTAGATGTTGATGATTTGTTCATGACAGGAGCAAAGCCTCCAATCATCCAGTGTATGAGGGAGCTTGCCTCTGAATATGAGATTAAGGATCTTGGGTTGATGCACTATTTCTTGGGCTTAGAAGTGTGGCAGGAACTAGGAGAGATTTTCCTCAGGCAAGGAAAGTTTACTATCAAACTCTTGGAGAGATTTGGGATGGTGGATTGCAAATCCATGGCCACACCAATGGAGGCAAATTTCAAAAAGTTGCACGGTGAAGTTGGGGGCCCAAAACTAATGGATCCTTCTATGTACCGACGGATGATTGGAGCTTTTGTGTTTCTAGCCAACACTAGATTGTATACATGTTTTGCCATTAACACCTTGAGCTAGTTCATGGTGGAACCTTTGCATGCTCACTGGGTGGCTGCGAAAATGTGTTGTGATATCTGCATGGGACAATCAATCATAGATAGAGGTATGTCTTCGATGATGATTTGAGACTTCATGGGTATACATAGGCATATTGGTTTGGGAGTGTTATAGAAAAAAATAGCACATCAATGTGTTGCTTTAGCTTGTGATCTACCTTGATTTCTTAGATGAGTAGGGAGAAGAGGTCTGTCGTTCTTAGTACCGCTGAGGCAGAGTATATTGCAACCAGTATGGCTAGCGGTGAGGCAGTGTGGTTGCGGAAGCTCCTTGCAGAGTTGTTTGATCATGTGCCAGTTATGACCGTGATACTCTGTGACAATCAAAGCGGTATTAGACTTTTAGAGAATCCAATGTTTCATGGTAGGTCAAAGCACATCAAGATCAAGTACCACTATATCAAAGATATGGTACAGAGAGGAGCAGTGAGGCTCCAACATATCTCGACAAATAAGTAGATTGCATACATTCTCACCAAGTCATTTCCTAAAACAAAGTTCTTTTTCTTCAGAGACCAACTTGGAGTGCAGGAGAATGTATCTCTCCTTGGGAGGAAACACTATTGATTAAGAGAACTGAGCATATGCTCTTTCGCTATGTCTTGTCCAAGAAAACTTGGTTTTGGGGGGGTGGGGCGGCGGATGAGTAGAGTGGATCCTAGGTGTGAGGGTATTCCTTGGTGCCATGGACTTGGCTGAGTACATGCCCCAATTTGCATCCTACTTGCAAGTCACCTTTGTGTCATTATTGACCAAGGGCCATGTTGAGATGGTTAAGCTTGTCAGGATTGCCACCCATCTGGCTAGTGGGTGAGGAGACTTAGGTGTGTGTGATTTGCCATGTTGAGATGATTAAGCTTGTCAGGATTGCGACCCATCTGGCCAGTTGATCTAGGTGGATGTTGGTGGCCACCCACCTATCCCACTTGGACCCCCACAATTGTCTCTTTCAGTTTTTCAGTTTCCTTGATTGTAGCACAATTTACTATTTTTAGCAATTTTTCGGGTCTTGAAATTCCGGAGCCGTTTTGAGGCCCTAAATGACGTTTTTTGGGAAAAGCAAGAGCAACACGGGTCATAGACCGATGTTACTCTTCCCAAAGTTATAGTCCTCGGATAGATCTTTCTAACGAGCTATTGTACGCGTCAAACGGAAATTGTATGCCAAAGTTACGACCCCAGGAAGTTGATGTACCAATTTTACCCAAATGGGGCCCACAATTTGGCGTTTCATCTTGTAGGGTTAGGTTTTTGGATGTTAAGGGTTTTCCATTGTTTCTCAACAATAAATAGGCCTTCAAGCCTCATTGTAACACAGTTCAGAGGTATGTAGCCGCCACATCTCTTCTCAGAGATAAGCTACCATCGCCCTAGCTGGTTTATTTCCATTGCTGTTTGTAAGCATATTTCAGTGTTTTGCATTAATGAAATGAAGTATTATTTCCACTGCATCTTTGTGTTTATGGTTATCTTTGTAATTTGTTGCATTCCTGTTTAAATCCAGATCAGTGCTATCAGAGCAGTCTATTTTTTCTCTGTTTCTCTTTGCATGTCACCAACGAGGTCAGTATATAAGGAGTTAGGGCTTGAACTGGTCGAACCTTTGCAAGACCAGCCTTGCAAATCCTGACGACCTCCCATGGTGGATGAAGAGGAAGACGAGGGGGCAAGAGATCCTGTCAAAATCTTGCTCGAAGAAGCCCTTGAGCGACAAAGGAACGCGATGATGGACAACTCTGCACATATCCTTCAGCGGCTACCCAGAGGCGACGCATCAGCATCCAACAGCTACTCCGGAACCGCCACACCCTTTAAGGTACAAGTTAATTTTGAAATCCCCATCTTCGAGGGTCAAATAGATGCAGATACCGTAGATAAATGGTTAAATTTGCTAGATGGGTATTTTTCTGTTCATGAATTTGTGAGTGGGGAAAAGATTGTTTTCGCTCTTCTCAAAGCAGTGCTCCACATCAAGGATTGGTGGGAAACCTACTGCGAGTAGAAGGATGAAAGTACAGGCTCACTATTTTCAACCGTGCCCACTTGGGATCCCTTCCGGGATGCCATCAAGGAGTAGTACAAACCTATCAAAAGCTATGAGGACAAATACATAAAGTGGACCACACTGCGGCAAGGACAGGACCAAGATGTGCCGGATTTCACAAACATTTTTCATACCCTTCGTACACAGTTGGGTATCAAAGACTCTGAGCTGCATCTGGTACTCGAATACCGCGGCTGCCTACATAGATACATCCTGGAAGAGATGGAGTTCTTGAACATCTCCACGCTCGACACAACGTACCGATAGTCTGTCAAAATTGAGCAAAAGTCAAACAAAAGAAGAGAGACTTTGGATCTGCGAATTCGAAGAGCAAAGGACAAAGCCAAGGCGGGGTGACCCAAGACAACCCGTTGAAGCCACAAGAAAAGAAAAACACCACAAAGTCGAAGAAGGACATAGGAAAGTGGTGTGAGTTCAATAAGAGCTTCACTCATAACACAAGTGAGTGTCGGACCAAGCAGTCGCTGGTGGCAGAGTTGAAGGCTTCAGAATCAGATGCATGTTCTGACCTTGAGTCAGAACTCGACAAGGGGAATGGAAAAGGAAAGCAGATCATTGATGCGGAGCCCAGCGCCACTGTTGCCACCGCCAAGATCCAGAAGAATGAGCCCGAAGAACCAGAGGAAGGGGAGCGTCTTTTCCATTCACAGATGTGGGTGAAGGGTTCGCCACTGCAATTCATTGTTGACAGTGGGAGCCAAAAGAACTTCATTTCAGCAGAGATCGTGAAGCGGTTGGGCCTATCGACTACACCACACCTGCAGCTGTACAGTATCAGGTGGCTTCACCAAGGACGAGATATCCGAGTTCACCAGCAGTGCCGCCTTCCTTATAGCATCAAACCCTTCACAAACAAGGCACTGTGTGATGTTACACGTCTGGATGTTTGTGATGTATTATTAGGCCAACCATACTTGTGGAGGCGACATGCTGTGTATGAGTCAAGGACTCGTGCTGTTATTATTTCTTTGGGTAATTCATTATACAGGATACCGGAGGTAGCCCCACCTATCGCCACTTCTTTGATTGCTGCTAAGAAAGGCAATAGGCTCATCTCACAGATTAGGAAATTTATTTTCTGTCTGGTTCGCTCCCAAAGTAAGGGGAAAATCGTTGCCACATCCATGACCCCCGCAAAGGGTTCCTCCACGCAGCAACAACAACAAAGAGATACGGTCATGCCATAACACGGGAACAACTTCTCCTCACCCACAGGGGTACCACACAAGTTTCAGGTGGGCAACAAAGTCTAGTTGCATCGGCAGAAAGAACACCTTACCAGAACCCATCAGAAGCTCCGACCACTTCGACATGGTCCTTACACCAGTACCAAGGCTGCAGGGAATAATGCTTTGGAGCACGACATTCCTCCATTCCTTCGCCTATGTTCAATGTGTACCACACTCAACCATCCTTCCCACCATTACTGGACACATTAAAGATTGTAGAACACCTCACTAGAGACCCAGCTCAGTAGAAGCTTCCTCATCTCAGTTTGGAACTCAACGCAATGGGGACCATTGCTTCCTAAGGGGGGAGGAATGATCCAGGTGGATGTTGGTGGCCACCCACCAATCCCACTTGGACCTTCACAATTGTCTCTTTTAGTTTTTCAGTTTCCTTAATTGTAGCACAATTGACTATTTTTAGCAGTTTCTCGGGTCCTGAACTTTCGGAGCCGTTTTGAGGGCCTAAACGACGTTTTTTGGGAAAAACGGGAGCAACACTAGTCATAGACCACTGTTGCTCTTCCCAAAGTTATAGTCCTCGGATAGATCTTTCTAACGAGCTATTGTACTCGTCAAACGGAGATCGTATGCCAAAGTTACGACCCCGGGAAGTTGATGTACCAATTTTACCCAAACGGGGGCCACAGTTTGGCATTTCATCTTGTAGGGTTAGGGTTTTGGATGTTAAGGGTTTTCCATTGTTTCTCAACAATAAATAGGCCTTTCTGCCTCATTGTAACACAATTTCAGAGGCATGTAGCCGCCACATTTCTTCTTAGAGATAAGCTACCATCACCCTAGCTGGTTTATTTCAATTGTTATTTGTAAGCAAATTTTAGTATTTTGCATTAATGAAATGAAGTATTATTTCCGCTGCATCTTTGTGTTTATGGTTATCTTTGTAATTTGTTGCGTTCCTGTTTAAATCCGGATCACCAGTGGGTGAGGAGACTTAGGTGTGTGTGATCTTTACCAAGGTTGGACACTGCCATGGACTTGGTTGTGGTAAATTGATCTCCCCTAAGTTTTGGGTGTAGGTGTTCTACCACTTGATCGCTGAGGATCAAGCTAGTGGACGTAGGGTGTCTGATGTTTACCAAGGTCATATGGACTGCAATGGACTTGGTTGTGGTAAATCAATCTCCCCTATCATTGGTTCTGGATCATTCTTCTTCTATGGATGGAGACATTAGTGTTCATTTGAGATGAGATCTATGGTGCAGCCGAATATTCCTCCCTACCTGAGAGGGTGTTTTGAAGTGGGCAGCTTCAGTCGAAATTTTCATTGGCAATTGATAGAGACAATTCATAATTCTGACTTTGACCAAGTCGGCCTCAAGGAAGACAAGTCAGCTCACACGTGGAAAAGCCACCTCCTAAGACACATAATACAACTTCGTTGGAGCTCATTTGGCACATCTCGCATCCGTCCATTTGATCTGAAATCACAAAAAGAGTTCACATGTGCGAAGGAGACTTTCTGTTCCCTGATGACCAATATCTCTCTGTTTTGACTTGTTTTGACTTTCGTTGACCTGGGCTATTATGGATCTGTTTGAACGAGGTTTTGACTGAGGAAAGAGGCTGAATATTCTGTGGAATATTCCTCTGCATTGACCGGATTTCAGATTGTTTTGCTGGGTGTTGACCACAGGATTGACTGACTTTGACAGAAGGTTTGACTGGTGCATTGACTGGACTTTTTGAGGCAACTTCAGGACTGAATTTCAGCCCCTCTATTCAGCTACCTCAAGCTGAAATTCAGCCCCTGTGCAGACTGTAATCTTTGACCAGCATTGACTTTTCTCTCTCGTTGACTGGATATTGTTGTGGTCAGATTTGGAACTTTGCTGGAACATTATTGATGTACACAATGGATTGTATCACAGCAGAGAACTTGTGGAAAATTAACACACATAGTTTGGTGAGGGCACATAATATATATGAAAGTATTGTACCTCTCTTGAACATAGTATATCACATATGTAAACTTGATTTATATTAAATCAAAGTTCGATTTTTTCTCGTGAAAAGAAGGATTGCTGAGGGCACAACAAAACTCCTTGATTGCTGTTTTATTCTGTGCAACAGTTGACTGCTTTGTTCAAATTGTTTGACTAATTGAATGTTTAGTTGAGCATCTAGTTGATCTCTTAGTTGACCACTCAGTTGACTCTCCTAGTTGACTGTACATTGACAATTAACTATCTCCAAAAAATCTAGAGGTGTGGTGAACGTGCAGTCTACTGTTCCAGCAGTTGCGATTTCAGGTCGTTGTAGAATGTTGGCCTTTTGTATGATATATTTCCTTTTATGTCCGCCCTTTAATGTATCCAACTAGATATATTCTCCCATTTAAGAATTATGTGTCCTTCGAGATAATACATAGTTGCATAAGTATATATGGATGTTTCATTTCTCTATTTAAAGGTTCTCCCCTTTTCATAATAGATGACCGAGTTTACTTTATTGTATGATTTTCCACTTCCAATCTCGTTCTCGTAATAGTTCATATCCATTTGTTGTTTGGTGGGACTATGATGTAACATTGTGAACTCTTTAATCCTCTTTTAATTGGTTTTTCCTTTTCTTCGCAAATGGGAATATTTAAAGGTTTTTAGTATGAAATAACCTTTCCATGTTGATAATATTTACTGGAGTTTGCTGGACTTTTTAGTTCTGCATGGGTTATGTTGGTAAAGATCTTGTCGTGGTTGTATGTTTTGAGCGGTTAGAGCCAATCTCAATGTTTGCTTACACTCTTCTTCTTGGTTGGTGAAGGAAAGGGCTATGCTAGATGTTGGAAGCCACATATTATACAAGCCTCTACCGTGTCGAGTCCCTCTGCCTGGATTTGAAAGTAAGCGCTTTTGTGTTTCTCAGTACGAAGAAAAAGAGAGATTATTGCTACGGAATTTGTGCCATGTTCTGGGAGCCAAATTTACAGAGAAGCTCAGTAGAAACGTTACTCATTTACTGTGCAAATTTACTGGTGGACCAAAATATGAAGCTGCACGTACTTGGAATATAGAGACCATTACTGAAGATTGGTTACATGAATGCGTTTGGCAGGTACATAGCTCCTTGATTTTACCAGGGCCTTGTCAGGTTATATTGTAATCATCATATCCCGGCTGTGGCAACAGTAGCATGTCACATTTCACTCTTCAAAAGGAGTTTATAACTTTATACATGGTTGAAAAGTAGTACTATATTGCGTGAAGACATTAAGGAATACTAAATTTGGGAGTGGGTCTTGTAATGTTCAAGTTCATTAGATGGATGCATTATGCTCCACTAGGCAAAACTTGCCCAGGTAATTTTATTCTTTGGCCGAGTCTTGGTATATGACATGCTTTGCTCTATTATTTAGGATTCGGTGCTTCCTTGCGATAAATTTCGTCCAAGAATGGTGTCAGCTGAAGACAAAGATATATGTTTCTTTGGTATGACTCAACCCCCAAATCAGGGTGCTCATTTAGCTTCTGTGGAGTTTCCATCCCAGTGTCAAGTTGACAGCCAAGGTCCAGCAATGGGTGGAAATCAGACCAAAGGTATTAGGATGTTGTAACCCTGAATAATAAAATAGTGGAATGCATGCAAGCTTGAATTTAACATCTTTATTTGTTGTCAAAAGGATTAAAGCAAAAGCTGAGGTCCAAGCCACCCGTGACTACAACGAGGGGTGGGGAAACTCAGGAACCTTATCCTAGGAGTGGGCGGTTGAAAAGGTCTTCTGCGACACAAGATGTTGGTTACAGTTTTGGTCCTTGGGAGGAGCAAGCTGTAAAATGGTCAGGAGGGATGGATAACGGTTGCAGAGAACACACAGAATCTCCCAAGGGCACATCCAAGCGAGTAAGAATGCTAGAGCCACTTATTGCACAAGATTCAAATAAAGACGCATCAATGGACAGTAGTGTTGCAAACTCGACAATTGACGAGCATAAACAGTTAGACAAGGAAAAGGAACCTGGTGCATCTTGTTCAGTAAATGTTTTAACAAATATTGAAAACACAGATGGTCACTGCCAGAAAGCAGAGAAGACTGAAAATTATGAATCTTCTGATAGAGCAACAGCTGGAGATTCTGACAAGGTGAGAACATCTCTAAGGTTATATGTTTTTCTTCAAGGTTGGAAAACCATTGCATAAATTGTTTATCATTTTTTGGGCAGCCTGGGTAACTTGTTATGTTGTGTTGGATCTCGAGCTACAGCACAGTGTCTCGCCAAATGAGAAATATGACAATAAGAATGTATCGTTGCTTGTAGTAGTAGATTGAGTGAAAACTTGGATTGTTTTTGACTTTGATATAGGAATTTTTTTATGCATGTTTTCGTTGATATCTAATGCAGCTAACTACACCAACACTTTCATTCCATGCTCGATCGGGAGGAGAGGCTGTACATTTAGACAATGACTTTTCAAATAATTTATCAGTCAGGTTGGATTCAAACCCTCTCGAGTTCGCAATGAGCTAAAACTTCTTTCACTGGTCTTACCTTTGCTTAATGTTGGTATCAGGGATGAGAAAGAAGATGAGGACCCGATTATGTCAAGTTCTCATGCGAATCAACCTCAAGATGACGACGACATTGATGAATCAGAAGTGGATCATGTGAGCATCATCTCTATCTTCAACAATATTCACCATAAATTACATTCCTCACCATGTTAATCTCACGTACTTGTGACATTGTTTTCAGGTTATTTCATATGCAACACGTGGAACGGTGAGGAAGAAGATGATGGAACGTCCGTCTCGGGTGTCTCCCCCTTCTACTAGGAGTAAGAAACGAGTAGGAGGTGGTACACCTTCTACCGCTAGGAAGAAACCTCCTCTTACGGACCTACCTCAAAGGAAAGTGTGAACTGTACATTATTCGTATACACTATAAATTCCAATATATATTGTCACTATTTCTAACCAATTTTTTATGACACCCATGAGGGATGCAATTGTTTAATTGTTCAAATAGAAATATTGCTGACGTGATATGGAAATAAGCAAGGAGCTCGAATTTCCATGTAATCAATGAACAATCCAGCTGGAAATAGCAAGATGTTACATTTGTGCCCGTTTTCACAGCATCTGTAATGTCTTACATGCTGATTCCTTTCAGGTTTAATCCTCACCAGGTGCGGGCACGCTGTATTATGGTTCGTATTCATTTCTAATGATTTGTCAAAATATATTTTTATGGAATTCTGCTGCAACCTACTAAACCTTGATATGTGAACTGCAAAGGGGCTTATAACTTTCAGAGATTCATTGTTTCGTCGTGTATGATCTGAAAGTTTGATACCTAATAGGATGTTTTCTATACATCCTGAACTCTATTCTCATGTCAGAGCAACGAACATTTAATGTTGGATACGAGCGTGTGGTTAAGTTATATGTAATAAAGCTGATCTCTTTTTAAAAGATATACAATGATAACATTGGGGATCTCTTTCATACTTTTATTACAATATTTGCTATATGTTTATTTTATTTTATTTAATTTTTAATAAATCGAAGTGTTTGCAAAAAAAGTCGTTAGAGATATTTAAAATTTTTATATGATAAATATGTAAAAAGAAATTGAGGAAGAAAATGTATTATATAAATAGAAAGTAAGAGCAATTATTGCATTTTTGTAAATTGGGTTCTAAGAAGTTTTGGAGGGAAATTTTAATTTGTAAGCCTAAAGATAATGATATGATACTTAAAGGAATGCAATTCTCAACTTAAAATATTTTATGAATCCCTTAATGCCATGGATACCATTTCAAATGTTTCTATAGAGGTTGAAGTCTTCTTTGGAAGAGAAAGTTTGGGGTTAAGTGCCTCGCAACTAAGAAAAATAAGGACATTGAAGGCTACTTAGTTGTAGTTTTTAAAATCAGAGGGCCTATCCTCATCCTTCACATTGACAAGCTTTAATTTGGAAATGAAGCAAGGCTTCCCTAATTGCAAAGCCTCATTATACCTATTTTTAAAAGTGGTATAAAAACATTCCCTCTAGTTATAAAACCTTTATTATTAATCTCGTTTTAGCCAAGTTGTATGGAATTATTGTAGAAAAGAAGATTAGCCTTTAGCTAGAAAGCTATGAAAAAAAGCCGAAGGCCAAGTGGGGCTTAGGTTTGATTCAATTGACTAAAGAGTGGTGCAATAATAAAATTAGTCTCTTGTTGTTTTGTTGGTTGAATAAAAACTTGAGACTATTGCTAGGACAAACCTTTGCAAGAGGTTGGAAGAGATAAAGGTTCCTTTTGAGTTGAGGTTTATTGTGACAAGGTTGTATGAGAGTGTTATTTCCAAGTTTAGGACCACTGGGGCTTGTTGAAAGATATTAAACTGCAATGTTGGAGTCAAGCAAAGGTGTCCCTTGTCCCCCACTCTTGTTTACATATACATTGATAAGTTGTAAGAGTGTTCAAAGTAAGTAGGTTGTGTTAGCGCAACTCATTGATATTATCATCACTCTTGTTCTTTATGCTAATGGTATTGTTCTTTTAGTAATGAGTCCTTTCGATGTTTACAAGTAGCTAAGAATCCTCCACGACTTGTGTTTCATGATGGGTATGATTGGTAATATTGACAAAATGAAAGTCACGATAATTAAGTCTAAAAGGATCACATATGATAGAAGAGATGAAGTACATACTCATACCACAATATCATCTTAAGGCTAGTACAATTTTCTAGCTCTTTGAAACATTTGTTAGGAAAAACCAAGAAAAACTTAGCTAGCACCAAGGGGTTCCAACAAGTTAATGTCACCCTAGCAAGTCTTAAGCGACATGTATCCTCTCCACCTTTCAGTGGATACAATCTAGGGTTTTTTAACATAACTTTTCCTCTAATGTCCAAAAAGGATGAAACCTTAACCTTAGTTTTTAAGATGCTCCAAAAGCTCCAAAATACCACATCGCCTCTAATATAAGAGAGATAAAGTACAAAGAGAAAGAGAGACATTGTGTCAGCCACACATCTTTAACATAAGATGATCAAGACAATGAGATTATGTAATGTCTATCTCATAGAAACAAACTCTAGAGTCTCAAAGTGCAAGCTCCCAATAAAGATGTATTTTCTAGACTTAACTTTTCATAAGGTTTCCTCATGAACTCTAGTGCCTTATTCAAGAAGACAAGTACACATAAATTATTACAATGATGATGATGTGAAGGGACTCTCTCCTTCCTCTCTCTCTATATATGAGAGGCAAGTGACAATGTATTGATATGTTTTAATATTGTTTTGGGCTACATGATCTATTTAATTATCAACCAGGGCTTGCAAATGTTATATGCACAGGAGGTAAGTTCTCACGCTTCTTACAATCACCTAAAATAAATACATATGGATTTGAGGTTTCATGAGAGGATCCACCTAATAACACAACTCAATTACGTGGCATTACAATAACTTAACTTTCCTATGGGTGATCTCAGTTTCATTGGGTGATGATTGGGTAGTTCTTCACTAAATTCTATAGTAGGCATACTTGTACCCTTGCTGATAAGGAAGGCCACCAAATCCCTTGAACTACAATTTAAGGAAACCTTACAATCAAAATCTAGACTTCACATAGGCTAGAAATGTAAACTCACACCATTCAAAAGTAAAACTATGCACATTTGCAATGAAAAGTAAATAACAATTGTAATTCAAAACAACAATATTAACCTACTTGCAAATAAACGATAAAGAATTATGGGCACTAGGCTATGCCTTGAGTGGGCCTTGCTCAAGGCTCAAACTGTGCCTTTATACTATCTAGATGTTCAACACAGGTGCACTAGCAAGTCACAAAATACATACGAGAGCACAAAGCAGAGATCGAGAACTCCCACCAGTTACACACAAAGCAATCATAATATATCATGTAGACAAAATATCAGAATACCATAGTCTCTTGCGCTTAGAGCACTTACATACTTATATAAGATTCATAAGATCTAAAATTAAACACATAAGAGTTTGGTTTGCTGAGTGAACTCAACAACAATGAAAATAAAAATTGGTTAACATTTGTCTATTATTTTGGTCATGACTTGAACCAAAACTCCTATTCTTGACCTCAAATGGATATACTTTGCTAGATAGCCTTGTAAGTCCTCGAAACCAACCACATCAAATGGATCAAATTGTCTCCACAAGCTTGTAAACTTTCAGGAACCAATATCTTGGTGGGAATTGTGAATAGACCTTTGTTATAATTGCTTGAAATGCTAGCTGCAGGTTGAAATATCAGAGGTATTCCATCCATCTTAGAGCAATAAAACTTTAAAATCGTAACCATTCTTGCACATGGTATTTTCATGTGCTTGATGTTAGAACTATCAAACCAGAATCTTTAGAGGTCCATAAATGACTTGACTTTGTCCATATTATCTTGCAACCGTGCTTCTTGGTGTCGTAGACCACACCCAATTAGGATGTGTACTCGTTTTTGAACGGCTTATAAGCTTGGTCAAGGTGGCAATATCCTCTCGCCACAAAAAATAGAAAGATCGTGTTGTTGACACATGGTTGTAGCATATGAGACCAAAACATGTCCTATAGAAAAGGCATATGAATTGTTGATCAATTAGTGAAACCTTTATTCACAAACCATTATTTATATTTGCAAACTATATTGCATGCACTTTAGTTAGCCAAACACACCCAAGCACTCCTTTAACAATCCTTTAATCATTTGATTGAAGAGAAAGAGAAAAAACATTAAAGTAATTCTCTCTCTCTCTCTCTCTTCTCTCTCTATATATATATATATTATATAAATATATATATATATATTTATATATATATGAGAAGATTAGAGATGGTTAAGGGCAAAAAATGGTAAAATACATGAGCAAAAATGAATATTTTAGTAAGCAAATTACTGCCATATGGAGGACCCATCACTAATATAAGCTAACAATAAATATGTATGCATAAGTACTTATGAATAATTAGTAGTGCAACTAGTGCATTTATATGCATTATATATATATACACACACGACAAGATTAGAGATGGTTAAGGGCAAAAGATGGTAAAATACATAAGCAAAAAGGAATATTTTAGTAAGCAAGTTACCGCCATATGGAGGACCCATTAGTGAGAGAAGCGAATAATAAATATGTATGCCTAAGCACTTATGAATAATTGGTAGTGCACTAGTGCATTTTATATACAATTGATGTGCTAATGCACGATACCTAGTTGCATTGATGAAAGACCTCCACTGGAAGCTTAAGCCATCCAAAATATTTAGCTATAATGGAAATCCATTAAAACCTCCACTAGTAATTATTTTCATTAGAGAGAAAAATGAGAAGTTTTGGTGAAGTTATTGTAACTTTCTCTTACCACATTGGAATTTGGGAAAACTTATCGTAGTGTAGAGAATATATTTTAGGCTACTATAGATCAAAATCTAAAACTTAGAGGGGGGAAACTTTTAGAGATTCTTTAGGAGCAATGTCGGTCAACAAGATAGTGTACAAACTTGGGTTTCTAAAGGGAGATATCTTTCGACTGGAAAACATGTTTTTAATGATTCAAAAATTGTGATAGGGTTCTATAAAAAATGATGCTTTTGTAAAACCATTAGAGAACTCATACATGATCCTGGAGAGTGAAGATGTACAATACTAGGTATCCTTATTAAGGAACCAATTTAATGTAATGGATAACACTATGTTGAAAAATGTTTGTTTGGACATTTCAAGGTTGCTTAAAAGGAAAGTGGACCAAAATATAAAACAATTACAAAACATCATGGAGGCCATAATTTTACATACCTTAGATGTGAGATTCCCTGAAGGTAATATTTTGTCGCAAGGAAATCATAAAAATATGGAGAATAAAATTGTTGAATCCTAGCCACATTCAGGGAAGATTTAATAAATGTGGAGAACATGAAAACTAAGTCATAAAATCATGATTATTGATCACTCCAAGATCCACATCTTGGGGTTTCAACTTGGTACCAAGGTACTAAATTCCCAATATTGATATGAAAAAAATTGATGGTAAACATTCTACAACATGGATATTCTAGATGGAAAAATTTCCTGATTTACACCAAGTGTCAACTTTATAAAAGATAACTATTGCATCCTTGTATTTAAAACTTGTTCAATTTGTTTGATACCGGTAGCTTTGCGAATGGAAAAAAGATTCCATTGTTTCTTGATCTTTTTTTTTTTTGGTTTAATATGTTGAACAAATTATTGTCGTTGATGTCAAAGAAATTATATCACTAACATTATATATAAGTATCCATGTATATTGAAAAGAGGGTTTTCGTGAAAAAAGATAAGTCAAAAAGTGAAATAGTGGTTTCGAATCCATGATTTAGGAAGCCCATGGAATTTTTCATGGTATTTGCCCACAATATTTAGAAAGGTGGAATAAAAAGTATTTATTTAATAATGAGTTATCTTAACTTTTTGAATTAACATATTTTCATAAAGTGTGGTGATAATGCATAAAAGTAGAAAACATTGGAAGGAAAGTGTGTGTGAACAAAAAATGTAATTTGTGGAGTGAAGGAGCCATATTGACATTTTCACTATAACTTTTTTCTATGTTGATTCAAGCAGTAAAATTTTGAGGATATGGAGGAGAGAGAAGAAATCTGGGTAAAATTTTAGATCTTGGTTTGCTATGCTTTTGGATATACAAGATGTGGAAGTTAGGGTTTGTGATCGGTCTTGAAATCTACTTCAAATGAGTCATCTTAGGTTCTCCGCTATAGCATATTTTTTGTGATATTTCAGAGCATGAAATATTAAGGAGATGAAGGCAAGATCTTTGGGTACATGGGGTCAAAATTTTAGACGTTGGTTTGTTATATTTTATAGGATATGCCCTATGGAAGCTAGGGGTCTTGAATGTTCTTGAAATCCGTTTCAAATAGGCCAATTTGACATTTTCGCTATAACATTTTTTTTGGAATGTTTTAGACCGTGGAATTTTCAAAGATATGTGGAGATATATAGACCTCAGGTAAAAATTTCAGACTTTGGTTTGCTATACTTTAAAAGATAATCCTTGTGGAAGTTAGGGTATCTAAATGGTCTTGAAATCAATTTCAAACCGGTCAACTCTGAATTTTTGCTATAATTTCTTTTATGGGACATTTCAAACTAAAATTTATAGAGATCCGAGGAGATATACGAAAGTCACTCATGCAAAATTTTCAATAATAGATTTGCAAAATTAGACACATGACAGGTTCTAGATGTTTCTTCTTGGGAAGATGCCAAAAATGATAAGCTTTGGGAGAGTTACGATAAATTTCATTTGGAAATTCAAATTTTCATGACACTTGGTGAATGCAGTAGTGAGCATACCTAGTGAAGGCAAAAGTAGTAAGCAACTCTGTTGTGTCGAAGAATGTAACTAGTGTCGATCTTCATAATTGTATTTGAGTCATTATGTAATATGTTTGTCGAAAGAAATAAAAAGGAAATTTTATTTTTAAAAAGAAATTGACTTATTAAAACATGGGTTTCATGCTTGGGTTAATGGTCAATAGGTCAAAACACCCATTGTATGCTCTAGGGTTTATATCTTGAGTCAAAGCCAAAATTACTATGTAAAAGACCCTTGTTGTGCTCATTGTATCAAAATAAGAAATATATTTTAGTTTTATTAACCCCTCTAGCATCAAGTTGGCCTCAAGCTCTTCTAAGTCGGCTCTAGCTCCATCTTCTCTAAGTCGACCTATCTAATGTTCATGTCGGGCCAAATTATAGTGACAAACCACTATAAATAGCAAGTGAACTCGACTTCTTTTGTGTACATCACAAGAAGATTTGATTTGAAGCTACAAGGGAAAGATGGGAGTGCGAGATACATAAAAGAAGGATCCATAATACTATAGAGGTAAGAAAAGGCAAGCAAAATCCTAGCAAAGAAGTTTGTGATGAATCAATGAAGGAACAATAGGTACAAAATGAAAGTTATAGGACCGAAAATTATGATTATCTATTGCAGGACCAAAGATTTTGTTGTCTATTGCAGAAGGACAGTAGTTCTACAGAACCAAAGTCTAATAAATGTCGCAAAACCAAAGTATACTAAGAACTAACTTCCTTCAATATAGAAGAAGACCAAGACCCTATACTAATGAAGAATGTTTCTTTGATTGTGTTGGAAGGCTAACTTGATGGTTTGACAAGGTTGAGTCAAAGTTTGAGTCATAAGTATTGGAGTGTCTTAATTTGATTTTATTAGTGGAAGAACTTGATTGGGTTTTTTCCTTCATAGGGGTTTTGCCCTAGTTGAGTGCCTACATCTCATGTTCATTTTTCTTTGACAATATTCATGTTTTCATAGTTGTTTGATGATAAACAATGATAATGAGAACAAAAGGAATCTATTATCTCACAAGCAACTATCAAAGAAAAGAGAAATCAAATTAATTAATCCTAAGAAACGTTGTTCTAGATTTCTCAACATGGTATTAGAGGTAAGGTCAGTAAAACAAAGCAACTAGAAGATCACAATTTGAAGGATAGAGGAACTGATTACTTTAGACATGAAGGCCACACACCTAGAAAGAAATCTGAGCTACAAAAAGGAACAATTTTCTGGACACATTTATGAGACTATACCTATGAAAATTATGCTGCAAGCCTCGGTAATTAAGACAAGAGAATAGAACTTAACAAGGAGTCGAATAATTTTTTTGGATGTCTGAATAGCTAGGATATAAGCCTAGTCAAGACAAAATTATTTAAGGAGAATTTATGAAGTCATCATTGAGATTATGCATAGAATTAAGATCTGAGTTTATCATAGAAATCCGAATTGTAAGGTCTTGTAGATGACCGAATCACAGAAGGTTCACTTCTTGAAAGGACTAAGGACTAATTTTTTATAAAGGCATTCTTAAGTCTATTAGAAGAAATCTACAATTAGCATAAGGACTTCTGGCATCATTGAAGAGACCTGGATACATCAATAGGGAAGAGTATAACTCCATATACCAGCAAATGAAGTATCAAAGACTTCTTTATTCATAGGTATTGCCACATTGGACCCTAGTTCCTAACGAAGCTTGTTTAATTTTCGTCAAGGGGGTCCACAGGGGGGCGATAACGATTTTATGAGCCCCCCTGTGGCGGGCGTTTGGGGGCAGCGCCCTCAAAGATACAAATAAATGAAATATTGCCTTGTAAAATATTGTAATTTCGTAGTCAATCTAGGTCGTTCATTAGGCAGATGATCTGATGGTAGAAGTTATGTTTAATTTAGAGTTTTTTTCCTTAGAAGGCAACCCCTCGATTTATATGATGGAATTGTATTGTGACTGCGTCTATGTGTATTCTGAGCAAGAAACAAAGAGGAGATTGTGTGAGGGAGAGGAGGAAATTACAACAGATCTGTTGTAGGTTGTATCTCTTCATTTTGTAGGATAATATAAAAGAAAGACTGATTGTTTCTCCATGGATGTAGTCCAAATTGGGTGAACCATGTAAATTTGTGTCTCTCTTGTTTTATGTGTTTGTGTTTCTACAATATTTTATGTGTTCCATTGCAGCTATGTAATATATAATTTTCTAACACACACACACACACACATATATATTATTATTATATATATATATATATATAATATATTATATATATATATATAGGTCGAGACTTGTAAATGACAAAGAAGAAGTTCTAGGAAGAATCTCAAGTATATTATCTCAATCTGTAAATTGAGACTATGATCCATCCAGATTCATATAATAGTTGTCTTCACAAGATTTATGATATCCACCCATGCAATGCGAAGATATTTTGACCTAAGCATCGATAAATCCATTGCAACAGAGTTATTCTGATTAGAAAGGACCACGTTAAGCAGTCCTTGAGGTAAGTATAATGTTTTTATTCATATATTTGTCTAATCCTTATTAGGATTTTGAAATATATTTAGTTCTAGTGTTTGTAATGTTGATTATTGTTGACATCCAAGTGTTTGTAAACCCTAGTTAAGAAAGCCTAAACCTATTCAAATTATTCTCTAGCTTATTAATGTCTAAAGTTTGTAGATAGTCTAGACAGAAGTTGGAAACAATTGAAAAGTATGATTGAATTCGAAAACCTAGAATTAACATATTGTAAGATAACTTAGGATTTGGAGTCTGCCGTAATATTCTTCTACTTGTATACTTTTGGTACTTGTCAAGGAAATTTGTCAGGTAAGAGGAAGCCCTTCATGAAGAAGCTTCCACTCTCTTACAAAAGATAAGTATTATGTTAATATATCTAGCTTTATATTTATTGTTCTTTCTCTTGTGTATTCACAGGAAGGACTAAACTCGCAGGTATGAAGAACATGACTAGATTAAGAGGGAGCCCTTCAATAAGGTAACCCTACAAGGGTTGTAAAGGAAGAATCTCAAGGTATGTATAAGGTTTCATAGCTAAAATTCTTCATTAAAAGGGTGTGATATTTTTGAAAATTTTCCTTTTTATTACTTTCTTTCTTATGTTTAGGGTTTTGAATCATAGTGATTCTTGTTAGGGTGATTAATCATTAGAATGAATATACCCTTATCATACTATTTCTTGTTGGGTCATTGAGGTGGAACCCTAACCTTTAGGGTTCACTATAAAAACCCTAGCCTCTTGATGCTTAGGATATGTTGATAATGAAACCCTAGCCTACTTAGGGTTTAATGTTAAATATTGGAACTCATGATGAAATCCTACTCATGATATTTAGGATTTTGGTATTTTTATGAAGAAACTATTGTCATTTAGGATTTGTCATTGATATCTCAATTACATGATGAAAACCTAAGAATTAGGGTTTATGACAAAACCTTGCTATAGTCTAAAATCCTAGGAATGAAACCCTAGGTGGATTAGCTTATGCATAATTGAAACTCTAGTTTGGTCGAAGTTGTTGGAGTGTAATGTTTGTATCTGGGGTTTACAATAAAAACTTGGTAAGGGATTGATATAATAATGTAACCCTAAATATTAAATGATAGAATTATTATTCATGTTTTAGTTTGATGAAATCTATGGTTTGTAACAAAACCCTAGTAATATTTGGCTTGGAATCCTAAAACATAATGTTAGATGTAAAATTCCATGATTAGATTGTTGACTTGATTTAGTTGTTGATATCTAAGGCTTTAATTCTCAATGATGAAATCCATGGTTTGTGACAAAACCCTAGAAAAATTGTGTATGACTACTCTAGGGTATTCCTCTTAGAAGAACACCCTTACAGAAGAGCAGCATTTGCTTTCAATTGTAAACCTTAGAGAACCCAAAGGCCTGCAATAATGACACTAGCTGAATGGACTAGAGCATATGAGAGAGAGAAAGAGAAGGAGTTTGCAGAAATGTTTGATTCAAATGGCGAGCCTATGTTCGATGATACATCATTTTTGACACTTATGTTGAAAATTTGCCCATTGGGATGAAAAGGAAATTTTTATTTTATGAGCTCCCATGCTAGGAGCATCTTAAGATTAGTAACACATACCATTTTTACATGATTAGATAACTTCCAAAGCCTCTTATGTTCTTTCAGATCCAGATCGAGTATTGTTAAATTTGGACAACTAGGTCCAAACTCCATGTTCTGATGCTCAAATTAAGAGGCTAATATTTTTGTTGGATTCCTCTTTCTGAGAGGTGTAAAATCCATATAAAAATAGTCTTAATCCGATGAGCAGAACTTATATTTTGAATTTATTATTCTTAATAAATTATATGTGCAAGGTCAGCCAATTTTGTCATGCAGGCTCACATGCCCAACAGATGTGTCACACACCCTCATTGGTGGATATAAATACAGGAAAAGTTGGAGAGAATTTCATCACAAATCAACTCACATCTTCCTCTCTCATCCTAAAGAGTTCGAGCTACCTGGAGGACGAATTTCAGCCACACGTGGGAAGGACGAAGAGGACAGACCGTACGGCTGAGCTGTAGTACGATTTTCTGCTACTAGGGTTTCGCAGAAAGTTGACCAACGTTGACTTTGGTCAACACTTGGTCCTATCAAGCTGAAAACTTGTGGAAGGTTCGATTTTTGAAGGCCGTACTATCTGGCACAAAAATCGAGGTCAAAGGGTTGACCGTTTTGCTGCTGTGTTGACTTTTAGCTTGCTGCCCCTGCGTTGACTTTTCAGGACAGCGTTGACTTTTGTAGAATTGACTTGGGTTGACTCATCTACTGGTTGGAGGGTTGTTGTGACACATGCTGGGCTGGCTGACCAAAGGAGACTTTGCTGGTTGAAGCATCCTGTTGACCGCCGAACGAACACACACATTTTTCCTGTTTCTGATTTGTCTTCTGTAAGATCTGCTTATATGTTCTATCTGCATTTTGCTTAACTTCTTGTATGATTGCTGTGAGAAAAGTGAAATTGCTCTTAGCATAGAACATCTACAAAACTTTACAACTTTGGATACCTATGGGTATGAATGATGTATTATTAAGTTCCATAAAGTTATTCACTTCTTTTAATAGAGGTTTCCCAAATCTTAACCTTGTGAACTTTTATAGGTAGTTCACATTCATTCAAATAGTAGTGGGTTAGGCACCCTGCTATAGCTAGGTTGCACCCTATGCAATTTTTATGCTTTGATGCAAGCGGTTGAGGGTGCTATTCCGTAGTTTGGATTGGCGGTTACCTCTATACAACAACCCTTGACTCCAAAAGTGTTAGTGATGCATCACTAGATAAGTCCTTTTTGTAGTTTCCAATTTGCTGGCTACTTATCATGTTTGAAAACTGTGTATACAATTGTTTTCTTGTGTTATTTGAAGGTGGAAAGGTATGCAAATAAAATGTAGGATAACTACCACTTTCTTATGGATCTTTTAGTTTGTTTCTTCAACATGATGTGCAATTATTTTCTATCTTGCCCACGCTCTTGCTTTGAAGTCTCAATACCCCTAATCTTAGTGTAAGGGGCTTGTTGAACTTCATCCCAAGGATCCTTCACTAATAATAATCAAGTCATCTCCAACTACATTAACAATTGTTTGTACCAAAAGACAATCATTGATTGATGAAAAGGACACATGGGTCCAAACTAGCTGCTTAATATCCAACGTCAATGTGCCATTTTGTTACGATGCAAAACTTTGAAAATGTAGATTTTCCTTGAAACCCTACAATTGCTATGATGACAAATTTGTGAATTTATGGTATGTTCTATGCTTAGTGCATTTTACTTCGATTTCTTCTTATTAGCCATTGTTTAGCAATCACATATAAATAAAGTAAAATGCTGATAGAACATTAATAGATCAACAGAAAACAAGCCAAGACAAGAGACACAAGATGTGGCGGCTAGCCAAGGACAAACCCCAATGCGGGGAAACCCTTTGACCTATTCTTCTTTAATCTTCAATAGTTCAACAGAGAGAAATAATACAAATTCAGAAATCTGTAATTTTATGATAGCAACAACAAAACCTAAATCAGCGAAATCAAATCTAGTCAAACAACCCTGGATTGACCTTTTGTCAACCTTGAAGAACTCGGTCTTCAACAACAAACTTTGGACACCCAAAACAACCCTTGGTCAATGGTCAAAACAACAATCAAAGATCAATAGTCTGCGGTTAGCCCTAACCAGTCAACGCTGGTCAATGCAACACCCAAATAGCATGCGCAAATCAACCCTTGGTAAATGCTTCATTTAGTAGCCCAACACTTGGTCAACGTAGCCCTAGAAAAGTCAATGCTGCCCAGAAAGTCAATGCTGCCCTAAAATTAGTCAACGCTACCCTAAACAAAAAATGCGTCCTTCCTCTTCCACGTGTGAGAGAAGCTGCTCCTTCATTGGCCCAATGAGACGAGAAGATGAGTGTTGAGATGATGATATAATGACTCAACCTCTCTTATATTTATATGAAACGTTGGACATGTGTGCCACACACTTAGCTATTGGCCGACCTTGACAATTTGTCAAGTAATTAGAAATAAATTCATATCTCCATAAATACTTGTCGGAATCAGATGATCTTTAGATCAATCCTACACCACTCGATGAGAGGAATCAAGAAAAAATATCAGCTGCTATAAATAAGATGACCCACATGGAGTTTGGCCCTAGTTTCCAATTTTAACACTCCCTGTTAACTAGGGAGAACTCCATCTCCGTCTGACCGTCGATCCTATCTCTGCCATCAAATGCACTGCCCTGCACTGCTCGGCTGTGCTCAACTCTGCTAAACTATGAAGAAGAAGAAATGATCGACGATGTATCATACCATCCTCCACTGACTCGAAGTTAGTCCCAGAGATTGTGTCATACCACTCTCACTGATCCCAGATCAGTATCATTGATCCTAGATCAATGGAGGTCATCCTAGCATAGGGAGTACGGTAGATACAACTATGCGTCCATTAATAATACTACTAATGGTCCCTAACCCCATTTGCCTACTCATTGATCAGATGAGAGGTACTTCCCATGAGTACTAGACTGCATGGGGGACTGCATGGGTAGGATGCCTCGACAGGAGAACTAATCATCATGTCTCAAAGTTGCCATGGCGTATCACAGGGAAGGTTGAACCTTTCACCTTGTACATAGCGACCATTAGTGGAGGGTGAGTCACCCTGTGGTCGCATGTCGCTCCAAGAAGTACCCGAAGCCCCCCAGAGTTCCCAGAGCTCAATGTATGCATCATACACGACCCTCATAAGAGGGTCTCTCAACGACACCAAGTCATTCTCGGAAAGTCAAGACTTTGACCTTTCTCAGGGGCTTCGTCAAAATGTCGGCGACCTGCTCATCTGTACTGATATGTTGGAGCCTTATTGCTCCCCGCTAAACCATATCTCGGATATAGTGGTACCTGATATCATTATGTTTGGGGCAATCATGAAATACGAGATTCTCTGATAAATGAATCTCGCTCTAGTTGTCACATAGGATAATGGTAGTATCCAATGTAAATCCAAACAACTCATTGAAGAGATTCCGCAACCAAACCGCCTCACAAGAGGCCATACTCACAGCAATTTACTTTGCCCCTCAGCGGTGCTCAAAGCCACTGATTTTTGCTTCCTGCTCATCCAGGATATTGAGGCAAATCCCAAAGAGAAACAACACCTGGAAGTGCTCTTTCGGTCCACCACACTGCTTGCCCAATCAGAATCGGTATATCCAGGTAATCTCACATCTCTGGCAGTGTATCTCAACCCATGAGTTATTGTGCCACGAAGGTATCTCAACAGATTCTTGGCACTAATCCAATGTTTGTGGTGAGGCTCAACAATATGTTGACTCAATGTGTTCACTGCAAAACATATATCCAGACGGGAGTTCACCAAGAACATCAATGCTCCGATGAGTTGACGATACTCGGTAGCATTTTGTAAAATAGGTTCGGTAGCACTACCGCTTAACTTCTTGAAGTCAAGCTCCATCGGGGTAGTCACGGGCTTGCAGTCCACCATACCGAATATCTCCAATATCTTCACCACATATTTTCCTTGAGATAGGAAAATCTCCCCTGGCTTCTGCTAGACTTCTAGTCCTAGGAAATAGTGCATCAGTCCCAAGTCCTTCATCTCAAACTCAGAAGCCAACTCCCTCTTACATTTGTGAATGAGAGGGTTTGCACTTGTCAGAAAGAGGTCGTCAATGTACAACACTAGTATGAGAGGTTTGTCATCTTTAACCTTGAAATAAAGGTTAGGGTCGGCTTCACTCCTAGTGAATCCCAACTTCATCAAGTAGCTATCGATCCTCTCATACCACGCTCAGGGTGCTTGCTTCAGCGCATAAAGGGCTTTCTTCAACTTGCACACGTGAGATTCTTGATCATGAATCTCAAATCCTTCGGGTTATTCCATATAGACTTCCTCTTTGATCGAACCATGCAAGAACGCGGTCTTGACATCCATCTGATGTAGGTTCCATCCTTGCAAAGCAGCAAGGGCTATGGCCGAGTTGATGGTGGTATATCGGGCAACAGGTGCAAATAACTTGTCATAGTATATACCTTCCTTCTGAGAGAAGCCACAAGCAAAAAACGAGCCTTATACTTTGCCTCGGGAGTGATTTTAATCGTCGTCATGATGTGTGTCCTTTCTATCAGGGCACTCCCTTGCATAGTGGCCCATTTTGTTGCAATTGTAACATCTTCCTTTTCTTCCACCCTTCGGTCCGACCTTTCCTTTAGATTTAGATCCGGAAATGTTTCTCCTTTTAGCATGAGAGGAGAAAGTAGAGGGATTGCCTCTAAGTGTAGGCATTTCTTGCTCTTCCATCCTTGTTTCATCTTGAATGCATCTCGCCATCAATTCCTCAAATCCAGGACTTACATTATTGTTGAGAAGAGTGGTTCTGAATATATACCATTCAGATGGGGGAGCCCTCCGAGAGTTGTGATGGTCAGTTTCCTGTCAAGAATGACTTCCCCAATTGATAGGAGATCATTCTTGATCTTGGTGATCCTTAAGAAGTATGCTTGCATACTCTCATCTTTGCCCTTCTTAATTTCCTTCAACTTATTCTTAAGGAACAAAACTTGATTTGCATCATTAACTTTAAATAAACTTACTAGTGGGTCGTAGATTTCCTTGGAGGTGGTCAGCTCGGAAACATAGGCCACCATGCGCTTATCGATAGAGTCCCGAATGATCGTCTTTGCTTCGACTTCTCCCCTAGTCCACTTGTTCTTGGCAACATCAGATGCATTTGATGGAGGCTCAACAATTCTGCCTCTCAAATGGTCCAACACTTCTTGCTCTTCTAATTTCAGATCGAGAGACATCTTCCATCCGTGATAGTCAGACTTCTCATGGAGCTTGTCTTCACCGGGGAAGTGTGATGAGGACACCATGAAGTCTTTGAGATTGCTTCAATAGCCTTCGGTGATTGCTCTTGCTCTTGCTCTTTCTTGGGCTTTGTCTTTACCTCACCTCTGATACCATGTTAATTTATGGTATGTTCTATGCTTAGTGTAGTTTACTTCGATTTCTTCTTATTAGCCACTGTTTAGCAATCACATAAACATAAAGTAAAATGCTGATAGAACATTAATAGATTGACAAAAAACAAGCCAAGACAAGAGACACAAGATGTGGCGGCTAGCCAGGGACAAACCCCAATGCAGGGAAACTCTTTGATCAATTCTTCTTTAATCTTCAATAGTTCAATAGAGAGAAATAATACAAATTCAGAAATCTGTAATTTTATGACAGCAACAACGAACCCTAAATCAGCAAAGTCAAATCTAGTCAAACAACCCCGGATTGACCTCTAGTCAACCTTGAAGAATTCGGCCTTCAACAGCAAACTTCGGCAGCCCAAAACAACCCTTGTTCAACGGTCAAAGCAACAGTCAAACGTCAACAGTCTGTGGTCAGCCCTAACCAGTCAACATTGGTCAACATCGGTCAACGCAACACCCAAACAACATGCGCAGGTAAGCCCTTGGTCAACGCTTCATTTAGCAGCCCAACACTTGGTCAACACAGCCCTAGAAAAGTCAACGTTGCCTAGAAAGCCAAAACTGCCCTAAATTCAGTCAACGTTGCCCTAAACAGAAAATGCGTCCTTCCTCTTTCACGTGTGAGAGAAACTGCTCCTTTGATGGGCCAATGAGATGAGGAGAGAAGATGAGTGTTGAGATGATGATATAATGACTCAACGTCTCTTATATTTATCTGAAATAGTGGGCATGTGTGCCACACACTTAGCTGCTGGCCGACCTTGACAATTTGTCTAGTAATTAGAAATAAATTCATATCTCCATAAATACTTGTCAGAATCGGATGCTCTTTAGATCAATCCTACACCTCTCAATGAGAGGAATCAAGGAAAAATATCAGCTGCCAGAACTAAGATGACCCACATGGAGTTTAGCCCTAGTTGCCAATTTTAACATTCTTCGTTGTACCACTTGTTTGTGAAATTTCAACATGATGTGCAGTTATTTTCTATCGTGCTCGTGCTCTTGCTCTGAAGTCTCAATACCCCTAATCTTAGTGTAAGGGGCCCATTGAACTTCATCCCAAGGATCCTTCACTAATAATAATCAAATCATCTCCAACTACATTAACAATTGTTTGTACCAAAAGACAATCATTGATTGATGAAAAGGACACATGGGTCCAAACTAGCTGCTTAATTAATTTCGTTGCACCAAGACACAGGATTTCTCTACGATAGATAAGCAATGAAATAAAAGGAACACAGAGATAAAGAACACAGTCACATAATAACACTATTTTTCTAGGGAACCCAACTGGGAAAACCCTCTTCTTGCAGTAGATTTTATTGAGAAATTTTTTCTGTACAAGACAAATTGTTTCAATAGAAAACACAATTTTTCTCTTTGCTAATACTTAGCTGAAACTCCTTGCAAGAACCCTTGATCCAACTCCTCTCTCCTTGCTCAATCTGGCTCCTATTTCGCCATATTTCCTAGCGCAGATTTGAGCCCCTATTATTTAGGAATTTCTCCCTAAAGCCTAGCGCACATCACAAGGAAATTCTCTCTCAAGCTGCGTATAGGCTTCTCCTTACATGCTTTGCTTGCAAGAACTCTTTCTCACACAAACTCGTCCCCAACATTATGATACAATGATGTGCCTTTGTCCTTATTTTAAGCATTTCAACTCATGCTATAACTGGCAAGTTAACTTTTAGAACTTAGAATTGTGATTGAGTTGTTAATTGAGTCAATCTAACTCTTCTAGCTCGCCCTTACCTCAATTAGACACTGAGACTCTCACTCACCACTGAGACTCTCACTCGCCATTGAGACTCTCACTCGTCACTAAGCCTCCAATTTCTTTGCATGAGTTAACTGCTCCATGAACTTGTGCTTGAACTTATGCATGCTAAAGAAGGACTGATCAAGGTCTTTCGTGACTAAGGCACAAGTCAAGAAGACCTTTCTTGCTACTCTTTCCAACACGTCTTCTTAGCGAGGAAGGGATTCTATACAACTCCCAAATTATCTCTGAAATGGACAAAACTGCTTCTTGGCAATGCCTTGGTTAAGATATCCGTTGTTTACTCCTCTGTTGGAATGTACGATAGCTTTATTATCCCTTTTTGCACACAATTTCTGAGATGATGATACCTGATCTCGATATGCTTTGAGCGATCATGAAACACTGGGTTCTTAGAGAGCTTGATGCAACTCTGATTATCATAGTGTATCACAGTAGGCTCCATCCTCTGTTTGAAAAGTCCCACAACTAACTTCCAAATTATCTTTGAAATGGACAAAACTGCTTCTTGCCAATGCCTTGGTCAAGATATCCGCTGTTTACTCCTCTGTTGGAAGTACGGTAGCTTTACGATCCCTTTTTGCACACAATTTCTAAGATGATGATACTTGATCTCGATATGCATTGAGCGATCATGAAACATTGGGTTCTTAGAGAGCTTGATGCAACTCTGATTATCACAGTGTATCACGGTAGGCTCCATTCTCTGTTTGAAAAGTCCCACAAGCAACTTCCTCATCCAAATAGCTTCGCATGCTGCCAAACTGACATCCATGTACTTGACCTCTGTTGAATTGAGTGTAATTGATCTCTGCTTCCTACTATATTACGAAATAATTGCTGACCCAGTGCTGAAGACACCACTTGAAGTACTCTTTTGATTTGTGGAGCACCCTGCCCAATATGCATCTGTGAAGCCCTTAAGCCTCACTCCATCAACCTGTTTGTAGACTCTGTACCATAATTCATAATCTGTTGTGCCTCTGAGACACCTCAAAAACATGCTTCACAGAAACCCATTGAACCTTGATCAGTTCCATCATGAACTGACACAACTAATTGACTATGTTGTAGCTTTTTTTGTCTCCTTTCAAAAGAGATAAAAGCCTCCGAGAGACGACCTTTGGGTTGATTGGAGACTAGTTCCTAGGACATATTAATTAGTGCTGTCAAATTTATCTTAAAGACTTACAACACCATAGTTTGTCACAAGTGATTCAAATAAGATTTATTCACAACCATTCATAAAGATAGAATGTATGAACCAACGTACACATAGGAATACGCAGGAAATAATCCTCGATCAGTGGTGGCCAAATCAAATCGAGAGCTTGCAGTAAATCAGTTGTTAAGGTAGATGTAATAGTAGAAGACAGTAGAGGAGAAATCCATCATACTGAGCTTAAACTTTAAGAATTCTATATATATGGGTTTAGAGAGAAACGGGAGAAAGGGAATGCTAATGAGATGCCAAGATACATGGAGCGCTTTTTAAAGACTTTATTTCCACACCAATACAGGAATTTTCCATCAATAACTTGATCTAAATGAATTTGCATCTAATGAGAAATATATCTCGTAGCTACGTGACATGAAATCTAAGAGGAATATTTAACATATATGAAAACACAGAGGGAGATGAACAAACTGCAATCCAATAAGGTTGGAATCACCAAAAATCTTGTATTAATCTTTTGAGAAATGTGCATACATCAAGATTCATAACACTGCTTTCATGAAAACAGGAAAGGCCATTTTCAAAGAGATGTTGAAAATAGCAATAAGAAATGATAAAAATAGAATCCAGAATATTCCAATTTTAATTTGTCCTTGAATTTAAATTGTGAATTAAAATTCGAATTTAGTCTCACCTGCTGCTTGAAAAATAATTAATTAATTCATTATGGATTAATTAGTTGGAGAAATTCAAGCTATAAGTCTTTGTGAAGTCATGCAATAGTTATCCTTTAAATTAAGGAGATTATCCCTTAATTAAGGAGATAAGATTGAGTTATATTTGAGTTGTAATTAGTTATCGGTTTACTGAGTTAAGTCTAGTTAAATTAATTCTAAACTGTTTGAGAACTAATTGTGAGTTATCAGTCAGTTGATGCATGCATGCACTCAACTAGTGTACTCTAAATAACTGAAGATTCTCTCATCATTAACTCATGCATGTCTATTCTAAGAAAAGACCTAGTTGAGCTAAATGTCAAGGACAATGTACTATCATTTGCATGTTTTCTCCTATAAAGGAAACCAATGCATGCAGTCAAGGTAAGGTTCCTTGAGGATTGCGCAATTCTGACAATGTGTTAGAGCAGTGTTGCACTTGGTAACAGGAGGATCACCCAGAGAAATTGCGCAAGGAAATAGGAGGTTTGGAGGGAAGAGGAGAAGGTTTGTGAGAAGCCTTGTTTACCTGTGAGCATCCAGGAGGATTGTACTGAGAGCTGGCTAGCTGTGAGAGCTAAGGCTTTGTGTAATTCTGAGATATTTCCGCCTTGTATGATAATATAGATAGCGGGGTTTTTAGTTGAGGCTTTCCCCAGAGTATTCTTCTGCGTTTCATGTACATTGATTCTTCTTCTGGTTATATGTGTTCGGCTTGTTCTTGCTCAAATCTTTTAAGCTTCCGCAAAATTGATTGTAGAAGTAGATTAAAGTATTTTGCTTTAGTTATATTGCATTATTAGGTTAATCTACAGTCAAAATTTCTACATGGTATCAGAGGTAGCTGATCTATAGAGAAATTTCTACAAGAGATCTTACCAAAAATTTGAACCTTATTTAAGTGTTTCTGCTCGATATTTATTAGGAGAGGGGAGCTTTGAACAACAACTACAAAATATCTCAACCAAGCTCCAGCTGTCCGATTGACTAGTTGTCTCGATGTGCGATGGCTTTGTGGCCCAAAATGATTACAACAGATTGATTGCTTCTTTAAAATGTAACAAAGTACAAATACAGAACATGGGAAGCTGAATAATGACCCTAGCAAAATATATCCATGCCGATTCTTGTGATCGCCTTTGATTAGGCCACGCCCTTGCCATGATGCTCCTTCTTTGTTACTTGGCAAGTTCACCTTTTGCTTTCGCCTTAAATGCTTGAATTTCTTGCTCTCTGGAGCTAGGAGTGATCGATTGTCGATTGCTTGCCATAGTGCGTAAACAGAGATTGACCTAGCTATCTTTCATTTCATGACTGTGTGGAGCTCCATGCTGAGAAATTAATTCTCAGGTGACTTGCACACTGCTTCCTGAGTCCCATACCTCCATTTAACTCACTGAAGATGTGCACGCGAAGTAGTAGAATTCATTTCTGTTGCCAATGTTGACCTTGGTTTCTTGTTACAAAGGATTTCACAAGATTAGCCCATTTCAATTACCAACTCCTTTGTGCCTTCATTCAATTCTACAACTGTTGACACATATGCCTTTAAAGCTTTGTACCGCACTATCAAAACTTTACTCATCGAGACTTTTATTCTTAAAGACATTACGAAAACAACGAGTTCTGATGTCCTTGGCCCCTTTTGTTTAGCCCCCTTTCTATTTTCCTCCATGGGACTGAGGGTCGTGACCGGAGGCTTAGCCTTAAGGTGATAGGGCCTTTTGTTCCTACTCGAGGGACATTTTTCTTTTGTAAAGTTTTGCACCCAAGTTTCTTTAAATTCATCTTGACCATGCATTAGCCAAAAATCAGAGCCCCTCTCATCGGAGGTTTCCAATTGGGGAAATAACATGGGAGTTGCGATATTTCAATTCCCTGATTGCTGATAGCCCTTAGTACTTAGCCCCAACCTTTACGCCTTTGGTTCTTTGAGTTCTTCTTGCACGCCTTTGGTTCTTTGAATTCTTCTTGCATGCCTTTGGTTCTTTCAGTTCTTCTTGCGATTGTGTGCCAACCCTATATTGGAGCCCCCTTCTCGACATTTCTTCAATTGTCGAGTGTTACAAAGTGCCGACATCCTCAACCTCCGATATGATGTCATCACTTCCACGTGGCACATCTTGAGTGGTGACACGTGTCATTGTTTTGCCCTCGTAGTCCCCCTCAAAATGCCAAAACTGCTTGCCACGTGTCCTTTTGTATCACCACGTCATGCTGACATTAGACGCCACTGTAGCTTTATCGAAACCAATCATATGTTGCCACGCATAGCTTATCAGAACCAATCATATGCTACCACGTGTAGCTTATCAGAACCAATCATATGCTGCCATGTGTCCCGCTAAACGAGAGAGAAAAGTGCCCTTCTACCTTTGGTTTTGCGATAGAATCCTTTGTTAATCTTTGTTTAAGTCCCTCGACGGTTTTTACACTATCGACACATTACCCTTGTCGCAACTTTCGAAAGGTTGTCACCTGCAAAAGTTCTAATATTGCGATATTGTGATGTGTCGATCTCCTCCGTGCTCCAGTACTGCCTTCTCTGATGCATTGGATCCCAGATGTTGTCACCTGCAAAAGTTCTAATATTGCGATATTGTGATGTGCCGATCTCCTCCGTGCTCCAATACTGCCTTCTCTGATGCATTGGATCCCAGATGTTGCGACTGCTGATCTCCGATGTCTCTGGTGTTGCGATGCGTTGGTGTGCCCAACCTTCAATATGCGATTGCCGATACTTTGGACCTCCAATATTCCTTCTTTACTAAGGCTTCAAATCCTTCAAACTTTGGTAGACCATATCTTTTGATCCAGGAGTCCATTTTTGGACTTCCACATATCATTGGAAAGCTTGTTTCGAGTACTTTCCAATGGAGATGGCCTAATGTATGCTTTGAGTCCTTTTTTTGCTTGGAAAATGACTGCAAGCTCCTCTACTCTTTCGCATTCTTTTGACATCACTTGGCACCATTCGAATAATTTTGCAGTAAGTGATAACAATCTACAAAACAAATATTAGGTCGTGTGTTGACCAAATACATCAACGACCTGATGAGTTGCTTGTATATTGTAGCATCCACTTGCTCTGCTCTATTAGCATCCACCTTCCTCTAGTTTGTGACTAGAGGCGTGGTGATGGGCTTGCAATCCTGCATATGCAATTTCCAGACTCCGGAGAATCTCTATAGTGTACTTCCCTTGTCCCACGAAGATCTCACCATGACCCTGCCAAATCTCCAAGCTAAAGAAATAGTGTATAAGCCCCATATCCTTCATCTCAAACTCCTTGCAATCCTGGATCAAGTTGTTTGATCCAGTCAATATAAGGTCGTCAACATAGAGCACTAGTTTTAAAGAGTGCAACTAGGGCTAATTCCCCATCCTAGAAGTCCCTCCTTTGATGTCTCATCCCTTCATTGGATCATCCTTGATGGCACTCTTCTTCACCCCAAAAATTAGAATTTTTTCTTACCTACAAACACCTCATTTTCAAGGCGGCTCGAGTTTGCCCAAGTTGGCCCAGTGATGAAGAGGCGTGACTTTTCACCCCATGCCAACCATTATAAATATAAGTAAAGACCTCCTCATTTTGGCACATTCTTTCACAACACATTCTCTCCCATCTTTTGATTGGTTCGTACACCTTCTGAGGCAGCATCTTCCACGTGCGAAGGGTTCCTTGGCTGTTCAGTTTTTCCTGCATTGACTTTTTTGCAGCAGACTTTGACCAACATTGATCGAGGACTTTATGAGGTTACCTGACTGTGTTTTGACTTGGAAAGATTTTGTTTGGGCAAGCCGCCTTCATTGGCACACAAATCAAGGAATTATGGGCATGTTGACCAACATTAACTATAGGTTGGATTGTTGACTTTGACCATAAAATGTTGACTAAGTTTGACTAGTTTTTCAACTTTGTTTTGGGTTGACTTTGACCTGTTGAAGGGGTTGAGTTCTTGGTTGGTTTTATCGAATTGTTTGGAGGCTGTTTGACCATTGTTAACTGGATTGGTTAGGGCAAGTTGATTGCTGTTGATAGAGTTCAGAATTGCAGATTTGATAGAGACAAATTTGGATCAGATTGGGCTCCTTGTTTTGGGCATTGTTTTTGGTTGGTCATCTTCCTTTGGATAGTCAAAGTTTTGACTTTGACTTTGTCATCATTGTACAAATTGGATTTTCTCTCTCTGCTGGACATTTGATATTTATCAATAAGAAGGATTGGTTGGGTTTTCGCCCTTGTGGGGTTTTGCCATGGCATTAGCTTATATATCTATGTTCATTGTCTTGGCTTGTCTTCTTGTGCATTGTTGTTGATGTTTTATCTACAACTACTGCCAATAATGAACTATTGTTGAAGTTTGACGTGATTGTTATTGGAATCTAAAGTGAAATTATTAATGGGCTAATAAGATATTGAAGTAATTATTGCAAGCATAGAACATACCATAAAACTTAACAACTAGAATGAGTAGAAGCCCTCCAACCATGATGTAGTACAAGTTGGCATCTGCCTCACTCTTAGTGAAGCCCAATTCTCAAAGGTAGTTTTCAACACGAGTGTAATGCTCGCAGAGCTTGCTTGAGCCCATAAATATCTCTCTTTAGCTTGCACACATGTCTCTCTACTGGACTGCTCAAACTCCTCTAGTTGCTCCATATAAATCTCCTCCTTAACTACTACGTTGAGGAATGATGTCTTCACGTCCATTTGGTGGATCTTCCACCATGTTGCCATACAATCTAGTAGGTGTCCTAGGAGGGGTACCTAAGGAACAACTACTAGGCCAAATGACAACAATTGGACCAAGACCCACTGTCACCTCAGTCAGTGCCCCCTGCTTTTTACGGACTGTCACTAATGGGAGGAGTCCCAATTTGAGGGGAAATCACTATTAATGAGGAAATCAATGACTAGGTATGATGTGATTTCCAAGGTCCATTCAAAGGAGAGGCTCAAATAAACGTTCGATGCTTCTAGAGAAGCAAAGGGCTCTCCAGGAAAGGCCTACGAGGACACTTAGACCCAGGGCTTATGAATAATGACAAGGAGACCTAAGGTCAAGGCTCCAAAGATGATTAAGACTACTAAAGAAGCTTTGAATGGTGCTTATATGCCTTTAAATAAACCTTCGCTACTCTTGAGAACCCTAGAGTGGGACCACACAAGACTTAGGGTTTTTGTATAATCTCGAGAGAAGACTCTTCAAAATGCTCTCTTGGTCATGGTGGGATGGAGAAAAGGTTCGAATACTATGTGCCAAAACCCTCAAGAAGGCCAACACACCTAAATGTTCAAGATGGGCTTTAAAGTTGGAGCAAGGGCTTGGGATTTCTCAAGAATGAACTGTGAAAATTGCATGAAACTTGGAGGATCACTAGAAGAGGAGACACTAGCGCAGTAACCTATCCAAGCGGATTTGAATTTTTTTTCCCTTATTGAATTTCACAGGAAGCCCTAGCTAGGTTGTCTAGGCTTGGAGGCCGAAAAATTTGGAGGGAAGAAGCAGTGATCACCAAATTTACTCGGATTAGTGCCTTTTCCTTGGGCTATGGAGTTTACGTGATTTGAAATTTTGTTGAAATTGTCTTCAAGGAGGCTAGAAAATGATGCCCTAGAAAGTACCCTCTAGCATTTACTCGGATTAGTGCCTTTTCCTTGGGCTATGGAGTTTCCACACATTAAACATTTTCCACGTAAAAATCTTCAACAATATTAATTACAAGACAACAAGAAATATATCCAATCCAAAATCAAGAAGATGACTCCAATAGAGAATGAAATTCCAGCTCCAAAAATATCGAAATGCATCAAGAGATAATGTCAAAATACAAATGAGGTCTCTTTAATTTATATGAGCCTCTCACGAGTTCGAATTGGTTTGATTAGCTAAATTAAGCCCCTAATAATATTTCAATGTGCAAATAACAACCTTTTTGGTGACAAGCCCACCAAATAGCTAAAAAGTGAATGATAAGCCATTCCAAGAGGGTTGAAAATGGTACAATAATGTCAAAAGAGGGACATGGAAGGCTTAATAAACTCCTTATCGAATTGCATCAAGAGATAATGTCAAAATACAAATGAGGTCTCTTTAATTTATATGAGCCTCTCACGAGTTCGAATTGGTTTGATTAGCTAAATTAAGCCCCTAATAATATTTCAATGTGCAAATAACAACCTTTTTGGTGACAAGCCCACCAAATAGCTAAAAAGTGAATGATAAGCCATTCCAAGAGGGTTGAAAATGGTACAATAATGTCAAAAGAGGGACATGGAAGGCTTAATAAACTCCTTATCGAATTGCATCAAGAGATAATGTCAAAATACAAATGAGGTCTCTTTAATTTATATGAGCCTCTCACGAGTTCGAATTGGTTTGATTAGCTAAATTAAGCCCCTAATAATATTTCAATGTGCAAATAACAACCTTTTTGGTGACAAGCCCACCAAATAGCTAAAAAGTGAATGATAAGCCATTCCAAGAGGGTTGAAAATGGTACAATAATGTCAAAAGAGGGACATGGAAGGCTTAATAAACTCCTCAAGCATCATGATGAGTGATGAGGCTCCATAAACAATGGTTAAGGGGGTGGCCCCTTGATCTCTAAGCAAAACATGAAGTGGTGCTCCAAGGTGCCTCTTGGGCATAGGTAATGGTCTCATGGGTCTCCAACTGGATCAAACATGTCGATGCTCCATCAATAAGGGCTAGAATGATGACAAGTGCCCTCCCATGTCTATTCGAATGAGACCATGTCCAAAAATGGAGACCCACCAACAATCCTGTATAAGATCCAATGCATCTCCTCACCTTCCAATACAACAATCCATTAGTGGAATTGAGTAAATAAGCTTGCTAACCAAGGGCAAAAGTGGGCACTTCATAGTGGCATGCCCTTCCAAATGGGCTTTAAAACGTACATGTCTTACCAAGCTCAACAAGAGAGGTTAATAAAGGAACGTATTAAGTGGTTTCAATCTCTAAGGGAGTGACAGGCCCGTGGTACACCCATCAAATGGCATAGGTTATGTGAAATAATGATGGAACAGAGTGGGGGCAACAGGAAGGCTCCAAGCCATATGCCATAGCACAAGGGTAGCTATGATGAAGGAGGCCCACACATTGGATATATGGATGTTGGAGGGAGTAATCGTGATACATGAATTCCCTCGACCTTTGTTTTTCCACCCTTCTTCATATGCCTTCTACCTTATGTTGATTTTTCTTTCTTTGATTGCCCGGGGTTCCAAGGAATGAGAGCATGATATGTATGATAAAGAAGTGATCACCCCCTTAAGGTTGGGCAATCCATTGCCCACCAGGGGTTGGGATAATCATGAGTTATTTAATGATGCAAGGGGCACTCATAGGGGCCTTATGAACTAGGGTGATGGCCATAATGATGGGGGGTAGGGCTCATGTTTGGCTTTTGCCCACGTGCTAAATTTTTATGTCCCAACCATATTTTGAATTTTGTGGTACGTTTCTTGAGTGGCCAAATTATGTTTTTAACTTTCTTTTTAACTGCATCAACCTTTGGGGCATTGTTCTAGGCTCGACCCAAAGTGTGGATAAGGGGAGGGGAGGCTAAGACCTTGTGGACCCAATGGATAAATGTGGACCCGAATGGGAAAAGTGTGAAAAAGGGGTTATATAATGAGCGGAGGGGAGTGAGATGTATGGTGTTGGGAAGCGAGACCACGCGACCAAAATCAGGGTTCCCATGTAGTGCCACTCCTAAAGCTAGTAGCTAATAGAGGAGATCCTATGGGAGTATGATACAAGATTAACCACCAAGTTGGGACATGGGAACAAGCATACAATTCAAGCCCATTCTTTCCACCAAATTGCCCCATTAATCCATGTCCAAATGTGCCCAAGAAAAACAAGTATAAACACCCAATTATATAATGAAAAGCCATACCTTCAGGGTTGGAAGGCGCACCTTCAAACATACGATCATAACAGATGGGCGAGGGCACGCAATGGCTAGCTTAGGTGGTGGAGGATGGTGGCGCATCACGCTATTTGTAGGCTTCAAGGGGTTGTTGGCCGTCAGGTGAAGACAAATCTAGGAGAAAAATTCTCTTATAGGGTCACCCACTGATGGTGGGTAACATACCCCATTTGTGTTGTAGGTGCCTGAATAGTCTTGATGGATGAATACCATGCTACTGGGGCAAAGATCTCATCATAGTCTATCCCCTCAATCTGTGAGAAGCCTTTGGCCACAAACCTGACCTTGTACTTCTCCACACTCCCATCTGCTCCATGCTTCACCTTGTACACCCAACGTGAGCCTACTATCGATTTGCCCTCAGGTCGTGGCACAATCTCCCAAAGATCGTTCTTCATGATGGAGGAATATTCCTCCACCATGGCATCCTACTAAACCAACTGGGAAGCGACATCCTTATAACAAGAAGGTTCAACATCCACCGCCCTTGTCATCAATGCCATATATCTTGTGTACCTTTGTGGCTTCTTCCTCTACCTGAACATGGTGCTAGGAGCTTCAACCTGATCCTAGGCCTCTTGAATCAACTTCTCGGCCCACTTGGCTTTCTTCCTCCTTGTGCTAGGAGTCTAATTGAGTAGTTGTTTGGTCTCGTCATGGTCTCTTGAATCTTCTCCTCATCATCCTACTTTGCATCTTGTTGTGGATCTTGCTGTGCGAGCCTCTTGCCATCTGGCTAAGACTCAATCTGTGATCCTGACTGAGGCTCCTCCTTGCTGGAAAATCAAGGTATTTGTAGATTAATATCGATTCTCCTTTACTTGATAATTAATTGTGATATTTGTTGGTATTTTATTAATTCATTTTTACTTTTTCATCAAGCAATTACAAAAAACATGAAGATTACAAAAACACGAAGGACACAAGATATAAGGCCCAAGCCAGGGAAAAACCCCACAATTGGGGAAAACTCGAACAATCCACTTATAGAATCAAATCAAAATGAGACCTCCAAGACCTAAAGACCAAGACAACTTCATCCATAAGATCCCTAAGACAACCCTCCAATTTTGTCAAGATTCATCTTCAATAAGAATAATTGATCTATCACAAGATGTCTTATCCATAGAGATACATCATCCTTCCTGTGTCTCCCTCCTTACAGTGTTCAATCCTCTTCTAGCTTGCATATTACAGTCATTATGGCTCCGTACTTCATATATATATCAGTCTTTCTGGGGCTTGGAAGTCATCATAGGGAGCCTTATTTAATAACACATCTTAACTTCAGGAATTTGCATTCTATCCAGATCATATGTTACAAGAAATTAAGATCTTCTCACATCCCTTTAACACAAAGAAACTCACTCATTCTACCTTAGAAGACTCATATATATATCTCTGGACTTCCACAAAAAATTCCTTCCTCAATGAGAGAAGATCTTCCTGTTCAAAGAAGGGGCGTGTCTATTTGGGTAAGCCGACTTAACAGTCTGGAGGGTTGACTTGTCATCTTGGAGGACAATTTGACTCTTAACAAAATCTTTTGTCATTTTTCTTACAAAGTCCAAATGGACTTTGACTCAACAAAAACCTAGAAGCATGAAGAACATGCTTTGCTAAAGATATAATAATATAAATAATTTTCTTCTTTTCCTTTTGTTTACAAGTACAAAGATAATATGAAGATTGACCCTAATTACTTTTCCAAAACTCCTTAGGAGTGAGTAGCTCCTCCATCGTAGGTACTCTATCCTACTCTCTCTCTAAGGACTCCCTCAGAACTTTGGACTCCTTAAACCTCACATCCCGCTTGAGAACTGTCTTCTTGAGTCCTAGTAACACCCTATATCCCTAGGCTATCTCATTGTATCCCATGAAAATACCCTTTTTTGCTGTGGGCTCCAACTTCTTCTTACTATCTTTAGGCACATGGTAGTAAACTTTTGTGCCAAAGATATGAAAGTGTGAAACATCAGGCTTGTTTCCTGTGAAAGCTTCCTCTGGTGAAACTCATCCATGAACCCTATGTGGACTTCTGTTTTGCATAAATACTGTAGCGTTGCATGCCTCGCCCATAAGAACATAAGCAGTCTTTGTATGCCTGAGCTGTTTCATTATACCATGAAAATACCCTTTTCTGTTGTGGGTTCCAACTTCTTCTTGCTATCTTTGGGCACATGGTAGTAAACGTTTGTGCCAAAGATATGAAAGTGTGAAACATCATGCTTCTTGCCTGTGAAAGTGTCCTCCAGTGAAACTTGTCCAAGAACCTTGTGTAGATTATTGTTTTGCAGAAATACTGCAGCGTTGCATGCCTTTGCCCATAAGAATATAGACAATCTTTGATCATGGAACATGGCCTTGGCCACTCCAACAATACTACAGTTCTTCCTCCCAACCACCCCTTTCTGTTGAGGGTTATGGGGTGCTATTAGCTCTCTCATATTGCCCTCCTTAGCACACAAATCCTTGAAAGCATGGGAGACATATTCTCCACCATTGTCAATTCTCGTTGTCTTGATCTTCTTCCTGGTTTGGTTTCTGTTTCTACTGAGGCCTTAAAGTCCATGAACTTGGTCAAGACCTCATCTTTCTGCATAAAAAATATCACAGTTTTCTGAGAATAATCATCAATGAAAGTAAACATAATACCTGTGTCTCATAAGAGAGAGAAGAGAAGGGCCTGCATACAGCTGAATGCACTAGCAGTCTTGCTCCAAACTCCCTTTGGTTCCGTTAGCTCGATTCTAAAAAGAAGTCTTGGCATACTTGCAAGTCTGCACCCCTTACATCATGTTGATAAAAATTGCATGTTGGTAATCTTGTGGCAATCTGCTTGAAAAATCTTTAGCCCACCATGATGCAAGTGTCCCATGCGCTTGTGCCAAAGTTCTCCAACATCTCTACTCTGCTCACAACCAGCCTTACTGCTCAAGGTTACACATGTCTCAACTTGCAACTTGTAAAGGTTCTTCACCCTCACACCTATCTGCTTCACTGTTCCAAAAGTAGAGTGCTTGAGGTATGCCTTACCTCTGCTGAAGATGACATCATAGCTCTTGTCCTCAAGGGTAGTTACTGAAACAAGGCTCTTCTTTAGTCCTGGAACATAGAGGACATCTCTGAGATGGAGAGGGCTCCCATACTCCCTCTCAAAGTTAACAATACCAACTCCCCTAAATGCTTACTTGCCATCATCTCGTAGCTCGATTTGAAACTGCATGTCCTTCTCCTTCAACGAGTAGAAATACTCCTTGTTCCCGGTCATGTGGAAGGAGGCTTCAAAATCAATATACCACAGGCTGCTCCCTATTGAGCTTGCCATGCAAGCTATCAATGAGAATCTTTCTCAAACTGGGAACGAAACCCATCTAGATGCAACCACATGATTCTTATTGGAACTCTTATTCTGATTTGGGCACTTGTAGCATAACACCTAGACTCATGGCAATGGAAGCACTTGATTTTACTCAGATCCTTCTTCTTCTCGCCCTTCTAACATCACTCGACCTTCCCTTTGCCTTTCTTTTCCTTGGCTTTGCTTGCTAGGGAAAGTTCTCCTCGTCCTCTGTTTTTGTTGATCTACCATGTGGGGTCCCTCTCTGGATCTGCTCTTGAACGCAATTAGTCCATAACCTTTCCCAACTAGAAAAATTCTCTCCTCCACTGACAACAACCTAGCAACCATACCAAGACTTGTGAAGTCCTAGTAAAGTAAAACTCACAAGGTCCTACTCAGGTATTGTGGCACCCACACCACCTACCTCATCTCGAACTTGAGTGAACTTTGTAAGATATGAGATGATGGGCTCTCCTTGTCTCATCCAGATACTCCTTAGCTTCTCCTAAGAGCAAGCTTCTTGGCATCACTGGTACTTTGATATAGATCTAAGATGGCTTTGAACATCTCAAAAGTTGTCTTCTTCTCATGGATATAAGGAACTATCTAATTTTTTAGCCCTTTTAGAATAATCCTCTTGGCCTTTGATATCATTCTTAGTATTTTGGATCAACTGTTGGGGATCTTTTGGTGGTGGTGTAACATTCTTGACAAACACTCCCACCCCATTATCCTCCAATATTATCATGATCCTCCCTTTCCAAGGGACGAAGTTAGGGCTCCCTCTAAATAATGGTCTGATCTCAATCCTCAGAATGGCATCCTAGTTACCTAGAGAGATCTCCTTCACAATTTAGCGCTAGCCTTCTTGACTGATTTGCGCTAATCACAAATTGATCTCGGTGCTAGTCTGTATATTGGTCTTTGCTTTAAAACCATGTATATTTTCCTTGAAATCTTGCAACTGCTATGATCACAAATCTGAAACTAATTTCGTTGCACCAAGACACAGGATTTCTCTACGATAGATAAGTAGCGAAGTAAAAGAAATATAGAGATAAAGAACACAGTCACATAATAACACTATTTTTCTAGGGAAACCAACTAGTAAAACCCTCTTTTTGCAAGAGATTTTATTGAGAAAAATTCGGAGGAGTCAGATTTCTTTACAAGACAAATTGTTTTAATAGAAAACACAACTATTTTCTCTGCTAATACTTAGCTGAAACTCCTTGCAAGAGCCCCTGATCCATCTCCTCTCTATTTGTGCAACCTAGCTCCTATTTCCTAGCACTAGAAATCCCTATTTCCTAGGTGCAGATCTTGTTAGAAAATCAGAAAGGCAGAAAGATTTTCTTCTATAGATAATACTAATGATTCTTTTATCTTTATATTGTTCTTTTATCTTTTAATTCATCAAGCAATTACCAAAACAATAACACAAAGACACCACATATAGGCGGACAGCCAGGGCAAAACCTCTATCTAGGGGAAAACCTAGTCAGTGATTCTTCCTTCAATACTTTCATGAGATAATCCAAGACTCTTGACCTAGACGAAGATTTCCTTCATACCAAGTCAACCCTTTCTTCCTTCTAGCAGATGATAACCCTTCAATAGCAATTCCGACCTAGCAGTAATAACTTGCAGTAGCAACTTCGACCTAGCAACTAGCAGCAGCAGCAACAACAACAACTTTGACCTGACAAGGGAGACTTTGATCTCCTAGAGGAATCCACCTGAGAAAGAGAGAGATAGCCCAAAATTTCGATTTTCCCTTTTTCTTTCTTTCTCCAACTTCGCACTACTTTTTGTCTTCCTTTCTTACTTCACACTTCCCAACTTCTTTCTTTTGGATGTCGAACTTATGAGAGAGAGTGAATCCTCCAAATGAATTTGAATTGCTCTGTATATATAGCCTTCTAGTGAGGTTGAGTTACCCTTCTTGAAGCTGACTTATCCCCTGGAGGCCGACTTGGCGTGGAGGGAACAAATAGCATATTTGACTCTATTAATTCTTTTTACATGATTCAAAAACCCAAGAAGGGTCTCTTTAAATGGACAATGACACTAATGACTCAGAATAAATCCTAGAAGTCCACAATGGGGACTTTGACCTAAAACATGACGACCCAAGCATGAAACTCTCACACAAGTTCGATATCTAGAAGAAAGAGCTGGAAAAGTGCTAAGTAGGAAAGGAGGCTAAAAGGAGTGCGAAGTTGGAGAAGAAGGAAGAAAAAGGCAAGATCGATATTTTGGGCTATCTATCTCTTTCTCATGTGGGTTCCTTTAGAAGATCGAAGTTTTTCTTATCAAGTGGAAGTCGCTGCTGCTGCGATTTGCTGGGGCGAAGTGCTGCTGCTTGAAGGTCGAAGTTGCTGGAAGAGGACGCTGACTTGGTGGTTGGAGGAAGTCTGTGCCTAGGTTGATGAGTCTCAAGAAAACTATTGAAGGAAGAGATTTTGACTGGGTTTTCCCCTAGATAGGGGTTTTGCCTTGGCAGAGTGCCTACATCTTGTGTTTTGTGTTTTTGTGATCTTCTCATACACACATAATTTGGTAATTCTTGATGAAAGATAATATAACAAAGAGGTAAAAGAAGCCAACATAATTCACAAGTAATTAACAAGAAAGAGAAATCCGACCCTAACTCTTCTAGCATTGGTTTCTCAACAAGGTATTCATAATTCTACACCCTGGTATGCGGTTATTCTCAAATTAAAGGGTTCTCATAAGAAGAGTTGGGTTGGTAAGCCATCTTTAAGCATCAACATCATGATTGACATTGTTAACATAGTAAGGCCTTAACTTTCACAAGCTCTTTCATATACAAGAGCATCATGCTAGGAGGTTTTACGTGATATAACACACTACCTCTACAAGGTGTTGAGAAATCCAAAGAGTGGCAGTTACACGATTTCTCTTATTATGGCATTATCTTGTGATGTTTTTCATTATTATTATTTGTTCTTATCATCAATACTAATGCCAAGCAACAAATAGAAGAGAACACAAGATGTATGTTAAAATTGGCAACTAGGGCCAAACTCCATGTGGGTCATCTTATTTATGGTAGCTGATATTTTTCTTGGATTTCTCTCATCGAGAGGTGTAGGATTGATCTAAAGATCATCTGATTCCGATAAGTATTCATGGAGATATGAATTTATTTGTGTTATGGGACAATTCGTCAAGTCGGCCAACAACCAAACTGCCCCCACTTGTGATCCACGTTTTAGTATAAATACAAGTGCCTTGCAAGTCATTTGTACACACAACTCTCTTGAGATTTCATCTTCTCCACTTGTTTTGTGTTTTAGAGGAAAGAAGAATCTCTAAGGGAAAAACGCAGTCCTAGAGGATGATGCGCTAGCTCATGAAAGCCCTACGCATAGATCCAGGATGTTGTCATATTAAGAAGCAGACATGCCCTAATCCTCTTCACTGTCATAGAAGACAACCATTGTCTAATACGTTGTCCAAAGGGAGACCCTCACCGCTGTCATGAAGGAGATTGAGGTAGGCTCCCTCACTGTCCTATAAGGGTTTACTATATGCCCTAAACTACTGTGTGTTCAAGCCCTAGCCCTAGCCGCAAGACTAATTTGAGGCCACTACATGGGAGGCTAGGGCAACATGGGTTGGAGGACTGTTTCATTGGTTGAACAAAGTTCGAAGTGCTGGTTGGAGGGTCGAGGGTTTGTTCTTGAAGGTCAGGACAGGGAGGATAAGTTTTAGGGCTGTTTGAGGTGGTTCTTCGGAGGAGAAGCCTTGGGAGAGGCAACGTAGATTGTTGTGGTTAGGCCGCAGGCCCTACCTCACTGTTGAAGGGCAACATAGGGTATATTGAGGGTTGTTCATGCCCGGAACAACATCAAGTCAGGTGAGCATCTCTCCTAGTATAGGTCGCAACCAAGGAGGACTGTTTGGATGACTGTTTACGGGCTGTCAATATGCCCTAACCATTCATAGTCACAACAGCTATATTGCAGACCTAAAACTGTAGTAAGACATAGTGATAGTGTAGCAAGATGCATGCGCAGCATGATGCAGTAAGGTGCATAAAGAAGCATGATAAATGCAATGACTGTTGTAGGTAGCATGGATGCAATACAATGTAGCACATGGTACAACTTGGTGATGATGAGCATGATGTGAATAGTGCAACAACAGAAGGTATTGAAGCAACATGTTGAAGTGATGATACATTGCAGTATACATTTAGCACAGTGATGGGTACAATCATGATTAGTGAAGCATGATGAGATGCAGCATAGTGATGATGGGTGCAGCACAATGAGGTGCAACATGATGATGAGGTGCAACACAATGATAGGTGGAGCATGGTGATGGAGTCACATTGAAGAATCAGTTGAAGCAACATGTCTTCAACCGAGTTTAACTACCTGTTTAGTCAATTTAGTGTTCCTAAATTGATGTCATTAATTGTCAACCCGGGGCTCGTAAGTTGATGAAGTGAAGGTGTACTATATGTACTTAAGCAACCTCTTA